>PJEM01015307.1:0-30658 GCA_004023845.1 Helogale parvula | reverse complement strand
ACTGACCCAAGTTGATTCAAAACTTAAAGGTATATGCCTTCATTGCTTTTGCAAAGCAATGAGAAAAATCCCAAATTTTTCTCCTGTGCCCCGGAGACATAGCATCCATGGTCGCTTATGTAGATTCTCCTGTGTCCCTGAGGTCTGGCCATCAAAGATCACTCTACGGGAGGTTTTTTGGCCTGCTGGGCCCCAACAGCTGACCCATCTTCCAGGCCCCCAATCCCATCTGTCCCTTCATCTTTAACACAAAATATTGGTCAAGAGACAGCAAACATATTTTTTAAGCCTTCTCCTGCTGTTCCCCCTGGGTCCATTCCTCCTCTTAGTTCCAACCCCATTCAGGGAATTTCTCTAAAGAATGAAGGCCCTCTTCAGCCAATCACGGCTACAACATCTCCTAATAGGACATCATCACACTTCCTAACACCTCAGCCCCCACCTTGCAGCCACCCTCCTGGAAAGCAGAATTCCCAGAGCCTATGTGTGTAGATCTTCCCCCTCCTGTGCTACCCACCCCTCTTCCAAATCCTTCCACAAATAGCGCTGTTTCAACTGTCCTGCTCATCAGTTATAAGGCAGTTCCTTCTACCATCACAACCAATCCATCTACGTCTACCTCCAACCTTACTTCAGATCCTGGTGCTGTCAACATGGATACCACTCCCCCTTCAAAGGTTATTTTCATATATTTCCAAGTAGCCCGAAAGGGACCGCCTTCATCTTCCCAGGACCGTCCCAGTTTGAAATGGAAGCGTTCTGAAAATGTCCCAGTTTCCACAAGCGCACCTGGGTATCAGAAGACAGCCCTTCTTGCAAGTACTGCTATTCCCACTACCTTGCCCCTTGGGGGTTCTGGTGTCACCTCCGCTCCGGTAGGCAATCCCCCTGCAAACTGCAATTCAGCTTCTGATGAAGCCATGGATACTACATCTCCACTTCAGGCTTTTATTGCCTATTCCTCCCCTGTACTTAGGGACAGCCATGTCCCACTTTCCATGGTGTTTCCTGGTTCTGATAAGACACCACCTAGTAGTAGTAACAGTACTGTTGTGGCCCAGGACTCTATCCATTTACCTAAAAAATCATCCATTACACAGACCTCAGTTTCCAACCAGTCCAGTCCAGGAATTACCTCTCAGCCCACAACTGGGCACCATTCTGGGCAGCAACTTAATCATACTTACCTGTTAGGATCACCAGTAACCTCAACACAAGCTATGGGCCCAACTGCTCATGTAGCCAAATGACCCAGGGACAGCACAGTGCAGTCAGGTTTGGCAGGTTCTGCATCTATTAGTACTACCAATATTCAGCCAACCTCTGGTGACCCCCCACAAAGACCCTGTGGTTTGCCAGGCCACAGTGCATCTGTTGCAGTTGCAGGTGGCAGCACCAACTCCGTGCTTGGACCCACCTGTAATTCTGTCCACCTTCCAAACAACGGTGGTCCACCTGCCCAGCATACAGACAGCAAGCATGGAGGGGACAACGTCATTTCCATGATTGTAGGACCTGCTATTATTGCTTCACAGCAGAATAATTGCAGCCAACCCAATCCAAATGCAGCAAGTGTTGTAGCAGACCTAGACATTATTATATCTATGATGGCAGGCCCCTATGTCAGCACCCCCTATAAGAACAACAGGAGCTCATGTACCCCCAAGAAAGATGGTGCTCTGGAGAAGAGCTCTACACCTGCTATGACTAAGTAGGACACACTTATGGTCCCTCATCCACATAGAGTGTATGTGCCTTCCGTAATCTTAGTGCTGGTCATGCAATGAGGGATAACACCACAAATAAGGACCAAGTCTTCTTCCGCAAATTGTATATAACCGGAAATGGATTTTACAATTCCTCTCTCTTGTCATGAATCTCAACAAATAAGGACCAAATCTGCCTCTGCAAATTGCATATAACTGGAAATGGACTTTACAATTCCTTTCTCTTGTCATGAATCTCAACAAATAAGGACCAAATCTGCCTCTGCAAATTGTATATAACCAGAAATAGACTTAAAAATTCCTTTCTTTTGTACTGAATCTCAACAAATAAAGATCAAATCTTTTTCTGCAAGTTGTATATAACCGGGAAATGGACTTTGTTGCACCAGAAAGGGGCCCAACCCTTTTAAAGTGAAACTTAACCTGATCTCTTCATACAGCAAGTGTGTATGTTGTGTGAACATGTCTATTGGCATTTCTATCCACGTGTGTGTATTGGAGGGCGAGGGGCACATGAGCCCCAGTTTAGAACTACTACAGAACGACACCAGATTCAAGAAGTTCTGGTGGTGGAAAACAGAAGAAAACTGCATAAATCACCAACTGTGCCATCCCAGGCGTGACTGTGAACTCGGCTGATCCAAGCTCTGGGCCAGTTTTCTCTGTTCTTGGAACCGGCAGGACACCACTGCTGTAGGGGTTTACTTTACCCCAAGCTATTTGCCTTGATGGGCTTTTATCATTCCCAGATTGTGTACTTACATACATCTAGTATAAAACTTTCTTATTAATCTGCCTTCCCTCATGGGTCTTTTAGACTCAGTAGTAGAGAAAGAATTAACCTGTGTGAATGGCGATGGGTTGAGCCAGACTTAAGTGTGCAGGATTTTCCGTGTCACAGTGACTGGGATGTGGTAGTGGCTACATGTTCAATCTGCATGCGTTGACTTCTGCAATCTGCATTTTGAGTGTAAGGGATGACAGTCTAGGAGGAAGTAAAGTACAAAGGAGGGAGAGATGAGGTGACTCACCCTTGACTCTTCCCTCTGTGTTTTGCTCTTCTCTCATCCCGATCTAACCTTACTAGAGGCTAGATAACCCCTGATGTGTCAAAGGAAACCATTCAATGATTTTTTTTAAAGAAATGTTTAAATGGTTTCTTATGGGGGGCCTGGGTGGCTCAGTCGGTTAAGCGTCCGACTTCGGCTGGGGTCATGATCTTACGATTTGTGCGTTCCAGCCTTGTGTTGGGCTCTGTGCTGACAGCTAGATCAGAACATGGAGCCTGTTTTCAGAATCTGTATCTCCCTCTCTCTCTGACTCTCCCCTGCTCACCCTGTCTCTCGCTCTCTCTCAAAAATAAACATTTTAAAAAATGTTTAAATGTTTTCTTGTATGTCTTCTTCTTTAATTTAGATTTAGACCAGTCATTCTTACACATTCTCTTATCACCCAGGGAGGATAGATTTGAGCCTGGAGGAATGAAGGGAGAAAGAGCACATACCTGCTCTGTAATTGTGGGAAATTTCAGTTTCTTTGAATTTATTGTGCTGCTTAAATGCAGTAGGAGGATCCTCTTCAGTAATTGGCCCAGCTCTGATCTAAATTACTAAAATATCAAATCACACAAGTTACAATTGTGCCTAGTTCTGGTTGACCCTAGACTTTTTTTGCTGGATCTCCACTAGACTTAAACAAGGCAATATTCTTGACTGTGTGGAGCCTACATTCTAGGTGGATGGGAGCCGAAATACAAACATGCATATTATCTAACAGGTTATCTAACAGGTTAGCCAGTAACTAATGTTATGGAGAATAAAGCAGCATATGGAGCATTGAGATTATAGGCAGAATCACAGCGTTTAATTTAAATGATAGACAAGATAAACCTCACTAGGAAGGTGGGATTTGAAAAGGCTAGAGAGAGGTAAATGAGACAAATGTCTAAGGGAAGAGAATTCTGATAACGGGAATCATTGTTGCAAAAGCTCAGAGGAAAGGTACCTGATATCCTCAGGGAGCAATTATAAACTAATACGCTTGGAATAGAGTCAGCTAAAGGAGGTAAGAGAGGAAGACAGAGAAGATGTGGGTTGAATTCTTTGCACCATTTATTTTTTGCACAATGACAAACAGTAGAGCCATCATTCAAATGTCTCGGTAAACTCAATGCTTTTTCCATGGCCTATTTACCTTGCCAGATTTTGGGAAGGCTAAAATAAAATAAGGCAAGAAAGTAATTTAAATTATTGTTGTTTTGTTCTATAAATAAGGATAGATGCATAGTAGATAGATAGATACATACATATATACATACATACATACATACATACATGGATGGAGATAGGAGATATATACATCTACACTTAATGAGTTCCTTAGGCAATAATGCTTTAGTTGCCCGCACCAGGTAATTTGAATAGGAGATCCCATTTTAACAGGAGCATAAAAATGCCTACTTTTATGAAGTAAACATGAAGAAAAATATAATAACCGAGCCTAAAAATGCACAGCATTGAGTCTAGTGCAACGTTTATGAGGTTAACCCTGTAAAAACAAAGAACACCAGCACTCAGAGGCTGCGGACCCCTCCAGACACTCTCTGCCTGATTCATTTACTCTAAGTTGTTTATTACGGTTCCAGAGGATCAAAGCTCCTGTTCTGTGACTATAGAGAATTGCCTTCCCTTTGTAGTCAGAATGGCCTCTCAGCAACAGGATAAAAATCCAGTTTGTTTCCAATAGTCCTGCACTCTCTCTCAGCCATGCCTGGTAATATTACCAGAGACAACCTTTAAACATTCGTACTTCCTGATTTATTTTATTTTTACTTTTTATGTTTTATTTATTTTTGAGAGAGAGATAGAGGGAGACAGCATGAGGAGCGGAGGGGCAGAGAGAGGGAGACACAGAATCTGAAGCAGGCTCCAGGCTCTGAGCTGTCAGCACAGAGCCCGATGCAGGGCTCGAACTCATAAACCATGAAATCATGACCTGAGCCGAAGTTGGACACTAAACCGAGACACCCACGCACCCTTCTTCCTGATTTTTTTAAAGCCTTCAAAGCTAAAAGTAATATCCTGATAAGACAAACATTTAACAAATATGTGGTAGATATAAAGAAGATTTTGAATTTCATGTTTGTTCAAATATCTATTTTTGAGAGAGAGCATGAGTTGGGAGGGGCAGAGAGACAGGGACACAGAGGATCTGAAGCAGACCCCAAGCTGATAGCAGAGAGTCTGATAACGGAACTCAAACCATGAGATCATGACCTGAGCTGAAGTTGGACACTCAACCGACTGAGCCACCCAAGGGCCACTTGACTTTCATGTTTTGATGCACTTACACAGTAGAAGCAATTCCTATTTTTTAAAACTTGTTTTAATATTTATTTCGGTGGGGAGGAGCAGAGAGAGAGGAGGACACAGAATCTAAAGAAGGCTCCAGGCCCTAAGCCATCAGCATAGAGCCTGACATTGGTCTTGAACCCACGAACCACAAGATCATGACCTTATATGAAGTTGGGTGCTTCATCTACTGAGCCACCCAGGCGCCCCCTAGAAGCAATTTCTAATTAAACAGAAATATTTTATTTGTATGAAAATAACACATAAGTATAATAGCAACTTGAATCATACTGAAATGTAGCCCTTTTCTACTGAGTTCTCCTCTCCAGAGACATTGTTTTGATATCACCCCCTTAATTCTAAACATATGCATATCTTGCTGTATCATGACATACTCATTTTAGACAATATTTTTACCACTCTACCATGATGGAGGAAGACAAAACTCCACTTCCCCTGTTTTCCCTCCTTCTTCCTTTCCAATACGTCATATTTAATTACTTTGGCTGCTTCTCTCTGTGGTAACTTCACGTAATTTTGCTGGCTTTATTGGTGAGGGAGGTGGTAGCAGAGGGCTAAAAACACTGGTCCTGGAGATGGACTGCTTGAATTAGAATCTTTGTTCTTCAACTTTTATTAGCTCCTTATCCCTGTGAAATTTACACATCTTACCTGTGCCCATTGTTTTCTCATCCGTAATCCAGGGGGAAGGACACGTTTCTACCTTATGGAGTTGCTTGTGACAAGGCAACTAATAATGCATTTGTAGCCTTTAGTGTCTAACACACAGGAGAGCTCAAGAAACATTAGCTGTTATTATTTATACCTTGTGTTATTAACTTTCACCTTAATCTCACGATTTTCTCAGTGCATCAGGCTGTGCGCTGCAACCTCTCTGCCTTCCTTTCCCCTCTTACAAATCACCTTCTGTGAATATATGCTTGCTTTTGTTTGTGCTGTTAGCATTTACATTTTGCCATACAGTTGTAGCAAAGTGTTCTGTGTTTTATCCACAGGTTGGCTCTAAGGTTTGAAAACTAATAAACTGTACTGATGACGTATTGCTTAGTCTGGGGGGAAATAGTGTGATCGGATTGTATTTTCTTCTCTGCCAGTATAGCGCTCCTTCTTGTCTTTAACATCAGTTGTTCAAAATCATGCTACATTTTAGTTTGGTTTATGCTTCTCATATATTTTAAATTATTTTTTCTAAAATTTGAACTATTTACCTCTTTTAATCCTTGCACTATTTGCACATTAAAAACATTTTCTTTTCAGACTTGGTATTATTTTATTTACTTGGCTGGGTCCCTTCCTTTTCTAGAACGCTTGCACCTCCCCTCCTCAGTTGGGAAGCTATAACACTGAAGGATATGATCCTAGAAGTACGGGGACCAGAGGGACTACTCAGACTGCCTTTAGGCTTGGCTAGAAGTGGTTATAAATCACTAATTATGAAAAATGCATAATTCTGGCCCCATCATCCTAATTTTGTAGCTTTGTAGGAGAAACAGCAAGATGGATCTCAGCTAGCACTCCAGGTCATCCACAGTCCACGTTGTACCAAACACTGGACGAGGCATTAAGTGAGAGCTCACCAAAGGCCCCATTTTATAAGATTAAAAATTTTGCCAGATGTGGAAATGTTCTTTTTAGTAGTCCCAAAGACAGAGCGCCACCCTCAGATACCCCTTCCAGATAGGAGAACTGAGGCTTGTATAATCCAACAGGTGCTAAGAATTAGAGCCACGACCTGGATCTCCGGATACTGTCCGAGTTGCCAGGGCAACCAAACACAGCAAGAAAAAGCCACTCCTGAAAACTCCTCTCTCTCATGTAAACAGTGCCTTTGTCTTAAATCCACGCTAAGCCGGACATCAGAGACTTTCTTAGAAGTAGATTTTCGTAGCATGGAGGACAAATGAAAGTTAATGGGCAAAAAGGTGAGGGTGGGAGGCCTTAAGGTAAAGGGTTAAAACAGAAAAGCTCAAGTTTCTAATTTTTCACTGAACTAAACCCAGGTTTTGTCATACAGAAATTTGTTAACACTGAGGTGAAACACCTAAACTAGCCACATGGACAGTCATTCAAAACGATTTTCCTGAATAGAAATAGCTTTGTGTTTTCCTTGAAATGACTTATATTGATTTCACCAAGTACATATCTCAGACAGAAAGCTGAGAATGCTATGTGCTTCAACTTAGCATTTATCGTTGCTAGCAAGCTCATTGGCAGTGTTTGCACTGTGACTGTTCTAAGGACTTAGCAAATATCAACTCACTTATCTTTGTAATAGCAGTAGCTATCACTCCTACTAGCCACTTCTGGGGGGAAACCAGAGAGGTTAAATAGCTTGTCCAATGTCACACAGTAAGTAGATGGCAAAACCCAAGATTTGAAACCAGGCCATCTAGACTTTTTGTTACTTTGCTGTGTTACCTTATTAAAAGCTGTGTTTAGGGAAAGGACTAAGTTGTCAAGAATGAACTAAAAGCAGAAAGGAGAAATGAGAAAATGAGTGACGCAGAAAATGAAGAGGAGCTATGTTCAAAAATTTCTGTTTTACCAGGATGAACATGGACAAAAATGCTGACCATTGGGGGTAAGTCGGTGGCTCAGTTGGTTAAGCTTCCAACTTCAGCTCAGGTCATGGTCTCATAGTTTGTGGGTTTGAGCCCCACCATAGGCTCTGCTGACAGCTCAGAGCCTGGAGCCTGGTTTGGATTCTGTGTCTCCCTCTCTTTCAGTGCGATTCTCAGCCCTACCTAGGACATTGTGGCTGAGTCTTTTTCAATATTTTACTGTAGTTGGTGACTGCCCTGTCCAGGTTTTATGCATGGTCCTGGCCTGCGCCATGGTTGAACTTGATAATGTCTTAGTTTTCAGAGCCTTTGTGGTGTCATTTGGGTTTACTTGGTTTATCTGGGGCCTTGGGCATCCACCGTCTTCCTGAGGACGAGGGGCTTCCCCAAGCCCTGCTGTGGCTCTGGGCGGGAAGCTACTGGACCCCTCGATGTGGGGATCCCCTTACTAGGGCCATCTGGTGTCTTTTGGGGGTAAGGGGTCTGGCCTGAGGGTACAGGGAGGGAGCGCTGGGCTCTAGCTGGTGTGCTATGCACTTTCCTCCTGATTGGGAATTGGGAGGCACCAGCCCTTGGTCCTTGGGTACCCCTGGCGGGGCACGGAAGGCACCCACTCTGTACTGCCTCTCCAGTCCTGGGGGTCCTGACAACTCCACCTAGGACACATCTGGGACTCTCCTTTCGTTGCCTCTTTATTTCCTGGGTTTGCACCTGTGTTTGCTGAGGAGGAGCTGGAAGCTCTCTGGCTTCTTGTTGGGTGCACGTCCCCCGACATCCTTCCGGAAGTGGACCCTGGCAGGTCTCTTTGCTGTGCCTTGGCACCCTCACTTGCTGAGGTCCCTGCACCACTAGGCTGTTTGGAGGCAAGGTTCATGTGTGCTGAGAAGCATGGGCGGCTCCGGGGCGCTGTGACAGGTGGTCCCTGATGCCATCTACCTAGTACCTGCCTACCTTGTCCTCAGACGACTTGCAAGTCTCATAGGAAGCTCATAGGGGCAGGAACCATGGCAGCTCTGAGTCTATGGGGGGGGGGGGGGTCACAGGGTTATTCTGAGCTGCCACTGGTGCCAGGCCTGCCTTGAGAGCAGGAAGCTGGGGTCTATGTGACATAAGAAGGCCCCATCCTGTCCTGTGTCCTGGGGCAGCTGTGACAACAGAAATGCACTCCCTCCCAGCTCCAGGGAGGGGTCCCCACTGGAGGCCAGGCTCCTCCTGGAGGCTCTGAGGGAGAAGATGTTCCAGGCCGCACCCACTTGCCCCTGTGCTCTGCCTTCCTTAGGGTTCCCCGGCTGTGGACGCCTCCCCCTGACCTCTCTGTTCTTTGCCACACTGTGCTATCCCTGCGTGCATGTCTGAGTCCAATCCCCCTTTAAGAAGGACATGGTCATGTTGAACTAGGACCCACCCTACTCCAGCATGACCTTGTCTTCACTAATTACATCTGCAGTGACCTTATTTCCAAATAAGGCCACGTTCTGAGGCACTGAGGTTAGGGTATCAACACATGAATCTGATGGGGCAGAGCCAGTAAGGGGAGGGGAGGGGAGAGAGGCCTCTATTTCCAGGGAACATGGGCTGGGCGTGGCAGGGGGCTCTTACGGAGGGGTGAGGGGCCTTCAACTGGTATCTGGCGCCTTGAAAGCCACTCTTGGTGGCTTGGCCAGAGAATTCCTCAGAGACTGGCCTGGGGGGCACTCCCTTGGGGCCTGAGATTCTGTGACTTACACCGTGTACGGCATCTCACCTCCGTGCCCCCACTTTCCGACAGTGCTTGTCTCCATGCAGCGTCCGTGACCCAGACTGCCAACCAGCAGGGCAATGCCACCCTCAAGGCCTGGGGCTCCTGTGGGGCCACTGGCCTGGACTCCACTTCCTCATCAAAGGCCGGGGCCATGTGGGACCAAGCCTCCCCCACCCCCTCGGGATGAGGTGACCCCATCAGGAGCCCTGGTCCCCACCCCAGTCTTCAGTTTGCCACGAACTAGAGCCAGGTCTTGGGTGGGTCACTTTCCCTCAACTTTACAGACCAGGAAACTCAAGTTCAAAGGATGCTCCCCGCAGCCCTGGGTCTGTGGCCAGAGGGACAACCACCTTTGGCCACCCTCTCTTCGAGGGGTGGCTGTTACACCCTGTCACAGATGAGGGACCAGTGCAGAGGGGCTTGTAGAGGGGCCACCACAGGACAGGGCAGTCCCCTTTCAAGGTTCCCTCCTCCCTTCCTCCTCCAGAGGGACCCATCTGGGTCAGGAGTCCCCACTCTGAGCGCCTCAACAGCAGGGACACGAGCAGAACCAAGCAAGAAGCATCTGTGGCATAAGTCTGCCCATGCCAAGGTTCCACGGGGCCCCCGTGGTCCCCTGCCCTGCCCTGGCCCAGTGCCCTGCCCCTGGGGAAGGCAGGGGCAGTAGGCCTCATCACCTGTGCCGTCTGGTGGAGTATCCCCTGAAGACGGGTTTGTAGTGTCCACAGGCTGGACTGGGGGCCCGGGCTGGGACGGCGGCCTCTGTCAGTGGAAGCAGAGCCTGATGCCTCATTACACATGGACATTCTCCTTGTGGCCCGGGCCCCACGAGCTGCCCACTCAGAGACCTGGGGGAAAGGACGTGTGTGTGGGCGGAGTCAGGGACTCACCGGGGGATTGGCCGAGGAGTTCTGGCTGCAGAAGTGGACATCCCCCTCGGGCTTGGGGGTCCTGGTTAGAGAGCAGGGGTGGCCTGAAGCCTGGACTGGTGGGGAGGAACGGGGGCTTCTGTCTCCTGGCCGTGCCATTTCAGGATGGGTCTGGGGATTGCACAGAGGCCTTGTGGGGGCTGTGCGGGACCCTGGAGTCACTCTGTTTGTCCCTACAAAGCATGTTGGTGTCTCTTACCCTGGTGTATTCTTAGGGGTTTCTTGAATGGAAAATAAATGTTAGGAATAATGATTATTTTTGCTATTTGTTACTCTCTTCTGTTCCATCTGTTCAGGCACATGCCTGCCCTTGCTTATTTCACTTGATGAATTTATGAGGTGACACCCATTTCGTAGACAAGAAAACTGGGGCTCAGAGAAGGTGAGTGATTTTCTCCACATCACACACCTAGTGAGTCTTGGCCAGTTTGAGAAGAGCTATTAATGGTCTGCTGAACACTTCCCGCAGGGGTGCCCTGGAGGTAGGAGACGGGGTGGTGGCCTTCCTCTGACAGTGTCCAGCCCCCTCCTGGAGCCCCTTGGCCAATACCTCTGGGTGCCTTCACTGGAGGTGGAGGCCAAAAACTCCCCCTGGCCCACGGGCCCACATGCACATGGACCGAAGGCCACACGCCCACAGTCCCTGCTGAGCCAAGACATCGGAGGAGACCCTGTTTTTGTCCACACTGGCCCCTTCCACCATAATGAGCGCCAACATGACATGTCTTCAGCCTGCATACGGTCGCAGGGTGGGGGTCGAAAGTCCGGGGGTCCCAGGACCTGAGTGAGAGATGGTGCCTGAAACCCAAGACAAAGCCATGCACCCTAAACTCAGCCCTATAGGCAGACGCATTTTCGCCTGATGGTTTGGTTGCTGGAGCCTCCGAGGATCTAACTGAAATCCTATCCAAGGATGTACAGCTCCCTCTAATGCGAAGACGACCCCCAAGACTCCCCGCCACCATGCACGGTGAATCGACAGCCCCACCATGCCATGTCTTCAGCCTGCCTGCTGTCACAGTGTGAGGGACAGGAGTCCTGTTGTCCCTGGACCTGAGCGATAGAGGGTCCCCAGAATCCCAGGGCAAAGCCCTGCCAGTAACTTGCCATAAGCTCTAAACACAACCCTCTGAGTAAATGCTTTTCTGCCTGGTAAATCGGTTACTGGATCCTCCTGAGATCGAGCCCTAACCCTGGAGAAGCATCTACAGCTGATCTAACCCGAATCTGACCCCAGAGACTCCCCACCACCTTTCAGCTGAGCCAGCCCCTGGAATCGGTGCTCACTTCAGTCCTCAAGGGAGATCACTGGTGTTGCTTCTGCCTTAGCAACTCTCTTGGGAGGAATCCAGCCCTAGCAATGGCTCAGGACCCCATGGAGCCTCGTGTCCCAGGTCCGGAGTACCTCTAAATCTTGGCCCAGATGTGGTACAGGGTGAGTGGCTGTGAAGTACAGAGCACCACTTTGCCGTGTCTTCAGCCTGCATGCTGTGATAGCATGGGGTATGGAGGTCCCGGGGTCCCAGTCCCTGAGTGAGAGACAGTCCCCCGAAACCTAGGGTGGAGCCCTTCGGGGAAACTGCCATGCCCACTAAACTCAGCCCTTGGGGCAGGTATCTGCCTGGCATATAGGTTGCTGGAGCCTCCTGGGGTTTAACTGGAACCATAGCAACAGCTCAACAGCTCAGCTTAACCCTAAGCCGACACCCTAGACTCCCCGCCACCTTTCATGTGAGCTAGCCCTGGGCATCGGCCCTCACTTCAGTTTACAAGGGAGATCCCGGAACTGGGTTGCTTCGTTCCCGGCGACTCCTCTTGGTGGAACCCAGACCTTGCCATGGCCTAGCCCCTGGTTCAGAAAAAGCTGGGGACCCTGGACCATTAGTTGTGCAGGGTGAATAGGCGCAACATAGAGAGCAACAATATGCCATGTCTTTAGTCTGCATGCTATGTCAGCTTGGGGGGCGGAGGTCCTGGTGTTCTTGGACCTGAGTGAGAGACTGCCCAGTGATCCCAACGGCATCCCCCTGCAGGCAACTAGCCATGTGCCCTAAATTCAGGCCTCTGGGAAGACGCTTTTCTGCCTGGCTGATCGGTTAATGGAGCCTCCTGGGATTCTAGCCTAACCCTAGCCACCTATCTACAGCTCACGACCCTTTAGAATCTCAGTGGCCTTTCAGCTGAGCCTGGCCCACTCATCGGCCGTCACTTCAGTCCTCAAGGGAGATGACGGGACTGGTGTTGCTTCTGCCCTGGAGACTCCCCTGGATGGAACCCAACCCTAAGCCCGTCTATAACCCCATGGGGCACTGAGTCCTAGGACCGGAAAAGCTCAAGACCAGGGCCCAGAAGTGGTGCAGGGTGAATAACTGTGGGGTACAGAGCACCTTGTGGCCATGTATTCAGCCTGCAAGCTGTAGCAGCGTGGGGGACAAAGGTCCCAGTGTCCCTGGACCTGAGCGAGAGACAGTCCTCTGAACCCTAGGGCAAAGCCCTGTCAGTCACTTGCCATGTGCCCTTAACACAGCCCACTGATCAAACGTTTTTCCACCAGGCAGATTGGTTGCTTGAGCCTCCTGGGATAGACCCTAACCCTAGCCACCGATATACAGCTCACCCTAACCCTAAGCCGACCCCCTGGACTCCTTCCTGTCTTTCAGTGAGCCAGCACCGCAAATCTGCCTGCACTTCAGTTTTTAAGGGAGATCACGGGACTGGTGTTGCTTCTGCCCTGGCAACTCCCCTGGGAGGAATCCAACCCTAGCAATGGCTCAGTGCCCCATGGGGCCCCATGTCTCAGGTCCGGGGAAAGCTCCAAACCTTTTCCCAGAATGGAGCAGGGTGAATGGCTGTAAAGTATGGAGCACCACTTTGCCGTGTCTTCAGCCTGCATGCTGTGACAGCATGGGGTATAGAGGTCCCAGGGTCCCTGGACCTGAGCGAGAGACGGTCCCCAGAAACTTAGGGTGGAGCCCTTTGGGGAAATTGCCATGCTCCCTATACTCAGCCCTCGGGGCAGGCGTCTGCCTGTCCCATCGGTTGCTGGAGCCTCCTGTGGTCTCACTGAACCATAGCCACAGATCAACAGCTCAACTTAACCCTAAGCCGACACCCTAGACTCCCCGCCACCTCTCATGTGAGCTAGCCCTGGGCATCAGCCCTCACTTCAGTTTTCAAGGGAGATCACGGGACTGCTGTTGCTTCTGCCCTGACGACTCCCCTTGGTGGAACCCAAACCCTAGCCAATGGCCTTCTTCCCCATGAGGGCCTAGCCCCTGGTTCAGAAAAAGCTGGGGACCCTGGCCCATAAGCGTGAATAGGCGTGACATAGAGAGCAACAAGATGCCATGTCTTCAGTCTGCATGCTGTCTCAGCGTGGGGGATGGAGGTCCTGGTGTTCTTGGACCTACGTGAGAGACGGTCCGATGATCCCAAGGGCATAGCCCTGCAGGCAACTAGCCATGCGCCCTAAACTCAGCCCTCTGGGCAGTAGCTTTTCTGCCTGGCAGATTGGTTCTTGGAGCCTCCTGGGATCTAACCCTAACCCTAGCCACACATCTACAGATCCCCCTAACCCTAACCTGACCCCTGAGACTCCATGCCACCTGGAAGCTGAGCCAGCCCTGCACATCGGCCCTCACTTCAGTCCTCGAGGGAGGTCACAGGACTGGTGTTGATTTTACCCTGGTGACTCCCCTGGGTGTCTAACCCTAACCCTAAACCTAGCCACGGATCTAACCCTAAACCTAGCCACGGATCTACAGCTCACCCTAACCCTAAGCCAACCCCTATATTCCCCAACAGTTTTCAGCCAAGCCATCACCTGAGGAACTACACTCAACGTCTCATCCCTGAACTGTGCTTTGAACACTGTCTTCCAGAATCTGTTCTTTATCTTGATTTATTTGGTGAATCTTTTAGCAAGATATGTCCTAAAGGTATTAAAAAAAAGCCTAAGAGTGGTATTTTTTGGAGTCCTGGAATGCTCAAAAATTTTTTTATATAAATTAATGGTAATTGTGTCTTCATTTTTTGCCATTTTGGTTTACAAAAGATTTCACGGGAATGCTGTTATTCTGGAGACTGGGGACATCTATATTAATAACTGACAAAATAGTAAGACAAAATATGTCATTAGGGATTGACAGGGCCACTGTTTGATTTAAAATTTTTTAATTCATCATTAACTTACTACACTTCGAAATACGTAGATCCTTAATAACCAGCTTCAACACATATAAAGAAAACAAAATCCCTAAGATCAAAGTTCATCATAGTGGAAGAATTCAGTACATAAACTTATTTTATAATATTTTTTAAAGTTTATTTATTTTGAAAGAGAAAGCAAGCAAGTGAGCAGGGTAAGGGCAGAGAGAGAGGGAGACTGAGCCTCCCAAGCAGGCTCCATGCTGTCAGCACAGAGACTGACTTGGGGCTCGAACTCATGAACTGCAAAATCATGACCTGAACTGAAATCAAGAGTCAGATGCTTAACCAACTGAGCCAACTGGGCACCCCTATTTTATAATATTTTAAATTCTAAAACATGTGTGTGAGTGTCTGTGTGTGTGTGTGTGTGTAACAACCTCAGCAAATCGCTATTTCCATGAACAATTCATTAAGGACACAAACAATTTTATGTGACTTCTTGTGCTAGTTACTGAGGCATACCTCTTTCAAAGATTAGCCAAGGTTGCTGTGTGTGTGTTAGTATTCCTTCTAGCCAAATAAACTTGTTCCCTGCTGATTGGACTTGAGATAAAACAGGTCACTGAACTTGAACTAAAATCTGAAAATACTTATATATTTGATCTTTAAATTCTAGGTCTCAATCTCATTACTAACATTTATATTTCCCTTCATCTCCGTGGGTCAGTTCATATAAATACAAATTACTCTGAAATCCTTTCACAAACCCTAAACATCTGAAATTGTGTATGAGTCCTTAAAAACCCAAACAATGTCTCACTTCAAGTTTTACGTATAAGCTGACCGATATAGTATTGTGGTAAGTGTGGTTGTGTTTGGATGTTTGTAGCATGAGTTTTGGTGCCGTGATTTCTAGATGTGGCTTTAGTTTTCTCACATGTAAATGGAAATGCCATAAATATCTTCTGCTTAGGATGATAGTAAGGGTTGGAAGGAGATAGGTTCTTATCAGCAAACAACTAACAGCAGTTGACACAAATGTTCAATAAATGTCTTGCTAAAAAGCAAATACAATAAATAGGATTGGGAGCAGTGGATGGAAATGAAGGAAGCACCAAAAGGATAAAACATGAAGAGAAAAATATTGACAACTCCATCTCCACAAATAATAAAAATATAAAAATATTTTTAAGTTTATTTATTTTGAGAGAGAGCCAGAGAGAACAAGTCGGGGAGTAGCAGAGAAAGAGGGAGACAGAGAATCCCAAGCACGCTTCATACTGTCAGCACAGAGCCTGATGCGTGGCTCCATCTCACAAACCACCAGTTTATGACCCGAGGTGAAACCAAGCCGAACACTTAACTGACTGAGCCACCCACGTGTCTCAAAATGTAAAAATATTAATATGCAGTGGAGATGTGGTAACACAGGCCTCTACTAAAACTGCTTGACTTTGTCCAAAATAAAATTTGTGTGAAGATCCCACAATTATTTGACCTTGTAAGCCACACTACTTCCTGCCTAGGCATCTGTTTTTAGCATATGCTTTTACCATAACAATAAAATGGAAGATACTTTTTATACCCTGAAGACAATTAAAAACTGTCCCCACAATTTTCAGCATCTGGCTTTTTTTTTTTAATGATTTTTTAAAAATTTATTTTTGAGAGACAAAGAGAGACAGGGGAAGGTCAGAGAGAGATGGAGATACAGAATCTCAGGCTCCAGGATCTGAGCTAGCTGTCAGCACAGAGCCGGATGCAGGGCTCAAATCCATGAACCGTGAGATCATGACCTGAGCCGAAGCTGATGCTTAACCGACTGAGCCACCCAGAGACCCTAGCATCTGTTTTTTTATATTTAAACATAAAATGATGGGGCATCTGGGTGGCTCAGCCAGTTAAGCATCCAACTCTGATTTCAGCGAGCCCCTCATTGGACTCTGTGCTGACAGTGTGGAGCCTGCTTGGAATTCTTTCTCTCTCCTTCTTTCTGTCCTTTCCTGGCTCGTGCTCTCTCTCAAAATAAATTAAGAAAATAAAATAAACTAAAGAACCTTAATTTTTCAGAATTGTATTTGTTTGATTCCTTCTAAATGTTGTATGATAAAAAACTTTTCCCCTCTGGTTTGGATTTCTTGGAAAATTTCACAGTATTGGTTGCCCAGGGGTCATTGTACAAACTTACTGCTTTTTCCTCAGCAAAAGTCAAACCATCTACGCTTAAAATCTTTCAGCTGTGGGAAACTCACTTCTGATTCATGTATCTTATTTCATATTTGATTATCTCTGACCCTTTGAAAATCTTTTATTAACTTGAGGTAATACCTTTTATCCCCCATTTACTTCTACCTGTTGTTCCTATTACTGGACTGAGGCTTGTTCAGACAAAGTCACTATTCTTATCACAAAATGCCTTGATTTCTATTTTTTAGGTTTCAAGTTATACTGTGGTACTAACTAACATACACTTAAAAAACTTTAAGTGGCATCAGTAAAGAATGCATTGTCCTGGAGTCTGATTACCACTTGTTTTCTGTATTTATTCTGAAGACTCTGAATCCTTTATAAGATAAATGGAACTTTGAATCTCTACCTCTTTTTTTTTTTTTTTTTCTGTATCTGGGATGTCATGAGTCCTTTCCTCTATGAAAATAGGCCATGAATCAACAGTAATATTTGAAGCTCTTGCTTGCTCTCAAGGATTTAATTGAGAATGGCTCTTGGGAATAGGAGGTGAAAGAAGTTAATTACTATTGTGTAATCAAAGAATTTTAATCATGGGAAACCAATCGTGATCACAAAGTTTAGTTGGAGATGCCAAACAGACATGTTCATGGCTTCAGGGGAATTATCCCAGGGGTGTTGTTTTGTTCCATTAATCAAAGCTTGGTGGCCTGCTTGTGAGCGTTAGGGTAACAAAACTTAGAAAACTTTTGATGTTCCCCAATAATTGACAAAAATGATGTCAGTTTTCCTTTCCCAGGGATTCTGGTAATAGTAATCCTTCTGATGCTCTGAATATGATAAATTTTCCTTTTTTTACTCTATCAAAATGAAGAAAAGTTCTCCTTCTGCCCAAATCTATAAAAGGTGACTTTCTCTTCATTTATTAGGCTGGAGAATTGGGGTAATCATTAATACAGACATTTTCTAAATTGACTGAATGTAATCTCCAAAAGATATGGGGTAAACACTTTCCCAAGCAGCCAGACATGTAATGGAGAAGGGTCCAATTGCCACTACTCTCCAGCAGTGTCCTCCTGTGCATATTAATTCCATTGTGGCTCTTGTCTATTTAGTTCTACAATACAACATCACTTCATTTCCGTGGCCCATCAATTTGTCATATCAAAGCCTTGAAACATTGACCTTTCTATTAAAAGCCAGAAACTTGGATTAGATTAAAAAATCCACCTATATTTTGGTTACTGGAGACACATCTAAAACAGAAGCAGAAAATAATGGTTGAAAAAGAAAAGAATACAAAAAGGGTATACAAGGCAAACATTAACCACTTGGGTAGATTGTATTATTGTTCCCGATTCTTATGTACTTTTCCTCTTTAAAAATATTTTTTTACTGAAATACAGTTAACACACAATGTTACATCAGTTCCAGATGTACAATACAGGGATCAACAAATCTATGTATTAGGCTGTGCTCACTGCAAGGGTAACTACCATCTGTCGCCACCCAGCAGTATTGCAATACCATTGACAGTATTATTCCCTGTGCTGTTCCCTTCTGTTCCCATGACTTATTTATTCCACAACTGGAAGTCTTTATCACTGTCTCCCCTTCATGTATTTTGCCCATCTCCTCTACTCCCTTCCCCTCTTTCTCTATAAGATGATTACATATTCCCATTTACACATCCCATTGTTTCACTGACCATGTGTCACGCCCAAAGTGAACAATGTCTGAGCTATAATTTGCGCTATTCTTCTATTCCCTCTGTTATACCCAGATTTTAATATCACCCCCCAAAACCAGAGACCGCCAAGGAGGCCGAAGCACCCGTGCAAAAGCAAAGGGCTTTATTACGAATTTAGATCCGGCCAGCCTAAACTCGGGCTCACAGACTTCAACAACACACTGGATCCACGTGGAGCAAGCCGAACATGGCGGGGCAGGGCCTTTTATGAGTTTGGGAAGGGGAGTTACAGGAAATTGTGACACAGGTACAGGTGTCCAATCATTATAGCATCACATCATTGACAGTAACTTTAACCAATTACAGAATGGACCCAGAACCCTCAGGTAGGGTGTGACTGGGACCCTCAAGGTAGGGTGTGACTAGTCTTAACCTCCATGTTTAGGCCCGCCCCCAGAAATGTTAATGGTGTTAGCTGGCCTTCAAGGTCAGAGGGGAAACTTGAATCAGACCTGCATCCTTACGCCTCTTCACAAGACTCAGATGTTGCTGGTAGGGGATGCCTTTGTCTGAATTTAGAATGAAAACATATGTGGGACAGAGACCAAGCAGATTGGAATTCACCAGCATGCAATGTGAAGGGGAAAAAAAATCCTCCAAAATTTTTGTTAGCTGTCGAAATTTGGGAGATTGTTTGTTAGTGCATATAATGTAACTAAGACATAACATAACATAACCTAGACTCCAAGTCTGGAAAAAAATATCAAAAATAAACACATTGAGAAGGGAAGCTAGATACTCCCCTTGCATGCTTTTGGCTTCTGTAATCTTTCTTGCCTCTTGCATCAGGCAACTGCCTGCATAGCACAATTGAAGGGGGCCTCCTTCGTCCCCGGTGAAGCCAATAGAATGTTTTCAAGTACCTGGAAGCCAGCCAGGCATAAAAGAAGGCCAGCACCAGGGCTTTGGGTTCAGGCTTTGGAGGTGACTCTGTTGGGCCAACTCATTCCCCAAGTGCATGTTGCTTGTCTAGTCTCGTGTGGAGTATTTGCTGTAACAGGGGTGCCTGTGTGGCTCAGTCGGCCAAGCCTCCGACTTTGGCCTAGGTCATGAGTTTGCTGTTCCCGAGTTTAAGCCCTGCATCAGGCTCTATGCTGACAGTTCAGAGCCTGGAGTCTGTTTCAGATTCTGTGTGTCCCCCTCAATCTCTGCCTCTTCCCCACCCATGCTCTGTCTGTCTCCCTCAGAATAAACAAACATTTAAAAAAATTAAAATAAAACACAAAATAAAGTAATTTTTAGGTAAAAAAAAAAAAAAAGATACCCAAGAGTGACAATTATCAGCACATTTGCACACAACAGACTACTAAAGGTAGTTATTAATGTGGGAAAAAAATGATCCCTAGGAGAAATTATATAGAAAGAAACTAAGAATAATGTAGAAGGTAAATACATGGATAATAAGAATTAATCTTGACTTTACAAAAAAAAATAATGATTTTGTAAAGTTTAAAAGATATTTATAATAAAAATTATTATTAAGATAATAAAGTATAATGTAGTTCAGGATCCTAAATTTCTAACACATTTGGGGACCTAATAAGAGTAATCATTTGTACACAATTGTAATGAGTCAAAGATGTATTTTTAATTTCTGGTGTAACCAAAAAAATCCCATGTATGACTAAAATTTAATAGAAAACTGGAATAATTAAATAACCTGCTCAATCCAAAAGAAAGCAGTAGATGAATGAAAAACAAATAAAACTGGTTAGTTAAGTAGAAAAACAGTGAGATAGCAAACCTGTATACAAATATGTCAGTGTAAACTATATGTAAATGTGTTAAAATTTCAAATTAAAAGATCTACATCACTAGACTAGATGCAAATCCCAACCATATGCTTCTATAAAGACCTTAAATATAAGAGCGCAGACATGTTAAAGGTGAAAGAATTGAAAAAGACACACTATGTAAACTCTTAAGGAAACTGTTTTTAAAGATATTTTGTTTTTCTAGTTGTTTATGTCAGGAAATTTACTCTAATCTCAATTGTTTTATCACAGGCAGTGTAGAAGCTTCTCATTTATTAGAGTTTTGCTTTCTTTTGACTCAGGAACTATTCCAAGGAGTTTGGTTGTTTTAAATGTCCAAATACAAGACTTGTTGTGCTTAAACTGCACCTACTAATTTCAGTTTTATTGTGTTGAGGTTAATGACTTCTCTGCTACTTGAATTTATTGACTTTTCCTTCATAAAACTATATCTGTTTTATACATTATGAACTGAAATGAAGAGATATTCTCAGGAAAAGTACACATTAAAAATTTTTTTAACGTTTATTCATTCTTGAGAGACAGAGCATGAGTGGGGGAGGGGCAGAGAGAGAGAGAGAGGGAGACACAGAATCTGAAGCAGGCTCCAGGCTCTGGGCAGTGCAGAACCTGAAGAGGGGTTTGAACCCACGAACTGTGAGATCATGACCTGAGCCAGAGTCGGACACTCAACCAACTGAGCTACCCAGGCACCCCTGGAAAGTACACATTTTAATAAATACACATTAGTTACATTTTATTTATTTATTTAAAATGTTTATTTTTGAGAGCTAGAGCACGAGTGGGGGAGGGTCAGAGAGAGAGAATCCCAAGCAAACTCCATACTATTATCACAGAGCAGGACATGGGCATCAAACTCACAAACCATGAGATCATGACTTGAGCCGAAATCAAGAGTCAGATGCTGAACCGATTTAGCCACCCAGGCACATCTATTTTAATTACATTTTAAATATTATTAACTTATACTAAATATATATACATAAATTTATACTAATTTATAAAGTTAGGTATATGTTTTCACCTCACTTCAAATTAATTTTAAGGAGGCAGGATATAAACACATACACATACATACTATGATTATAAACACATAAATAAACCTTACTAAAGAGCTTATGCATTATAAAGATATTTTTCTCTTTAAGAGTTTTATCAGTGCAGTTTTCACTTCCTTGTTCCTCAGAGTGTATATCAGGGGATTCAACATGGGAATCACGGTGGTGTAAAATACTGAGGACACTTTCTCCTGGATGAGTGAGCTGCGGGAAGCAGGTTTGAGATACATGGACATGAGAGTCCCATAAAAAATAAGAACGGCTGTCAAGTGGGAGCTGCAGGTACTGAAGGCTTTGAACCTGCCCCTGGTGGAGCGCATGCGCAGGATGCTTGAGAGAATAAAAGCATAAGAAATGATGATTGTCAGGCTGGTGGCTACCATGTTAAATCCACCAATGACAAAAATCAAAAGCTCATCAATGTAAGTGCTTGAACAAGACAGTTTAATAAGTGGGATGATGTCACAGAAATAATGTTTAATAACGTTTGAGCCACAGAAGTTCAGCCTTAATATACAACCCCCATGAATCATTGCATCGGTAAATCCTACTGAGAAGCTGGAAGCCACCAGCAGAGAACAGACTCGGGGGGACATGATGACATTGTAGAGCAGGGGGCTGCAGATGGCGACATAGCGATCATAGGCCATTGCTGCTAACATGTAGCACTCAGAAATGACAAAAATACAGAAAAAAAATAGCTGAGTCATGCATCTAGAATAGGAGATGGCTTTATCTCTGCATAAAAGCTCTGCCAGCAACTTGGGAGTAATAACAGAAGAATAGCACAAATCTACAAAAGACAAACTACTGAGGAAATAGTACATAGGAGTGTGCAGCTGGGAACTCAACCTGATTATTGAGATCATGCCGAGATTTCCTACCACCGTGACCATATAAATTCCTAAGAAGAGGCAGAAAAGAGGCAGCTGAAGCTCTGGTTGGTTTGTTAGTCCCAAAAGAAGAAACTCAGTCACTGTGGATTGATTTGTTATGCCCATTCACTCCTGAGAAGTCTGGAGATGACAGAAAAGAGCCAAATCAGACAGGCAGGGTCCCAGTTTGTCTCCGATTCCCTGTAACCCAGGAATTTCTAGTATGAAAACATGGAACCAAGGTTATTTTATCCCCTTGGCACCAAGCTTGTACCTTCACTGATATTCAGGAACTTTGAAACCCCCACCCCACCCTCCTGCCCAAAGTCAGCCCTCCATAGTAAGTAAACATCTACTTACCTATAGATATTAGGGACTATAAATAAACTTTAACATTCTCTCCAGTGTCTCAAATTCTTTTAGCCAAGTATAAAGTCTTTAACTCTAGGGTCAGAGAGAAGACAAAAGATATGAGAGGCTCTCTAAAGCAAATCAGCCAAAGCTGTTCATAAAATAAGGGCTGTGGACTGAGAAGATACTTTTGTTAAAGGCACATTTGCCTAGGGCTGGCCTGCCTCCAGGTTTTCCTTCAGAGAAGATGTCCATTGTTAGGTCAACGATGATTTCCACGTCAAGGTTTCCAAGGATGTTCAGCACAGTGTTAATTTTCAAGAGGTATAAATAGTAAATAGGTGTTACATGAAATAAGTAGCCCATGATTTTAGGCACACAGAGTTACACAAAGTTAAGGAGGTTTTGTAACCGAAGAATCTTTCAGAATCTCCTAGAACTCTGTAATGTACAATAGTTTCCAAACATATCTGATAATAAAAGCCCCACCCACTCTTTAACAAAACCTACATTAGACTCAGGAAACCTATTTTGCCTCAGAGCCTTTTGTTTTTTTAAATTTTTAATGTTTATTTTTGAGAGACAGACATGGCACAAGCAGGGGAGGGGCAGAGAGAGAGGAAGACACAGAATCTGAAGCAGGCTCCAGGCTCTGGGCTGTCAGCACAGAGCCCAACATGGGACTCAAACTCATAAACTGTGAGATCATGACCTGAGCTGAAGTCAGACGCTCAACCGACTGAGCAACCCAGGCTCCCCGGCTCAGAACCTTTTAAGAAACTGTTTTCATTTGCATGTTTATTCCTTTTTAAATCTGATCCCAAGCTAATTTCCAAGGAGGAAGTTTATTCTTCAAATACTTCAGTAAAGCTGAATGAGTATAATTTTTTTTTAACGTTTTAATTATTTTTGAGAGAGGGAGAGAGTGAGACAGCGTGAGCAGGGGAAGGGCAGATTGAGAGGGAGTCACAGAATCTGAAGACAGGCCCCAGGCTCTAAGATAACTCTCGGCACAGAGCCTGATGCGGGGCTCAAACCCACGAACTGTGAGATCATGACCTGAGCCGAAGCTGGACGCTCAACTGACCGAGCCACCCAGGCGCCCCTGAATGAGTGTAGAAGAGCAGACTTCCTAAAACAGTCTTTGTCTTCTGACTCTCTGGCCATCCTCTGGGCTCAGCCTACCTTTCTCATCAAGGCCCCTGAGCATAATTTAATGTCTACCGCTGGCAGTGATGCTTCTGGAAATGCAAACAACCAGATAGTGGTGCTTCCCTTGTAGGTCCCATGTAGTGCATGTCATCTTCCACTCACACTTTTTCCATGAGGGGACAGAGATGGTACATGGCCTGGGGCTGCCTGCTCTAGGGCCAGCCAAGGCCTTATCTTGTATTTTCTTTTAGTGTTGGGTTGTCATAGGGCCCTTTCTAGACTCTCTCAACTTTACCCAGTTTATACAGAGCTCTGCTCAGACATCTGGTTTAGCGTTTTCTCAACCTGCTTGGTCCGGTGCCTACCTTTCTGGTTGGCTCTTCAGGAAGTTCTTCTTGTCCTCTTTCAATCTAAAGACATTAGGACAAGACACACACTTTCTTTGGCCACTTGCCTTCCTGAAGATGCAAGTGCCTCCTGATTTCCCAAACCAAGTGAAAAATAAGAAACTTCATAACACCGAATAGTTGTTTTCTGAGAAGACTTCCAGATTCTGCAGAACACATGACTTTCACATCTGCTCTTCTTCTCCCAGCTTTCTAAATTAATTTAATTATTTATGTATTTAAATGTTTTTACATAAGTTTGAGAGAGAGAGAGACAGAGCAAGAGTGTGCAGGGGAGGGGACAGCGATAGAGGGAGACAGAGGATCCCAAGTAGGCTCTGTGCTGACAGCACAGAGCCCAAAGCGGGGCCCAAACCCATGAAGTGTGAGATCATGACCTGAGCTGAAGCAGACGCTCAACCAACTGAGCCATGGAGGCACCTCTGAAAACAGTTTCTTAAGAATAGCTCTTCAGGATGAAGGATAAAAAACTCTATTTTACATGTCAGTATTTTGCCACCTTTATGAGACTCAAAGACTTCATGGGAGTGAAATGTGCATATCCAATAGCTTATTATGACTAATTGTATTATGCTTGTTTGCAGGCAAGACATGGTGTAAAATTATACCTTAATCCACACAGAACAATGCTTCCAATGTTTACATATGAACATTAACAGTGTTAGCAATGTGAGCTAGCACATTGCAGAAAAATAGTTATCTACTTTATTTAACCATCTACTAAACAGTAAGATCCACGATTCTGGGGTTAATACTTTTTATGTTGTGTTTGACCACTTCCCAAAATGATCTACTTACTCAGACCTGATTCAGATCTCACATAATTTCAGGAACTTGAAAGTCATCTAGTCATGTAGCAGGTGTTTTTAAACATTTTAATGCACCACGCAGTACTGTTAAAACTGTGACAATTGAAAATATTTTACAAAGGTGAAGTCCAGATCAGCATTGCCCAATAGAAATATATGAAATCATATTATGCAGTAATTTAAAATTCTAGAATTCCATTTTTTCTGAAAGTAAAAACAAGCAGTTGAAGTCAATTTTAATATTTCAGTTTACTTAACTTGATATACAAAATTTTCTCATTTCAACATGTTAAGATATAAAAATCCTAATGAACTATTTCATGGGATTTCTTTGTACAGATCATTAAAGTCATTAATGGACTTTATACTTACAGCACTTCTCAAATCAAACTATCCACATTTGAAATGCTTAGTACCCACATATGGCTAGTGGCTACAGTATTGGACATCACAGGTCCAGAATATATATATGTTTAAATATGACCTAATTTTCCAATCTCCATGGAAAAAATTACTCATTTTGAAAAACCAAAAGAATGAGTGGGGGAGAGGCAGAGATAGAGGGAGAAAGAGAAGACCAAGCAGGCTCAGTGCTATCAGTGCGGAGTGCAATGCAGGGCTCCAACTCACGAACAGTGAGATCACGACCTGAGCTGAAGTCAAGAGTTGGATGCTTAACTGAGCCACCCAGGCTCAAAAAAGAAACCATTAGCACAGAGGTGGCAAAAAGAGCACTGAACTATGAGTCATAAGATTTAGTTCAACCACTGCTCTAAGACTTACTGTGTAATATTGGACTCCTCGTAAATTCTCTTAGCGGTTCATGTTTGAATCTGTAAAAGACAATTAATAATTTTTTGTGCAAATTAAATAAGACAATAAGTGTAAACACATTCTGTGCTTCGCAAGGTCTATATAAATGTATTTGTAAAATTTCTACTTTAGATGCTGTCATCTCACAGATTAATTCACAGATTAGACTCTGGGTTTCTTGGATGAGGGGGCAACACACAACCATGTCCAAGATGCATCCCCATGACCTCTATTCCTGTGGTTCAGTGGACTGCAAACATTGGAAACCTGTAGAACTCCTGTAGATAATCAGGAGTTGATGTTAGAACCTGTTTTAATACTTCTGCAATATGAACATTGTAACTGAAATTTTCTTTTCTCCTATGAAGATACTTGGGAATGCTTCTTCCTTTTCCTATCCTTTTTACGTAGGAATAAAGATGGGTTAATTATACCTCTTCATCCTTAAGTGTCTATACAACCACAGCAAAATGAAGAGCAGGTTTAAATGAATCTGTGACTTCTATTCTCAGTTTAAGTATTGTTGTCTGGGAAAATAAAGATCAGTAATTCTCAAGGGTTTCTTATCTCCTGGGGTTTAGCATATTTGTATATTTGTAAGAACTGTCCTTGTACTGGTCTATCATCCTCTTTTTACATAAGTAAACTTAGCCAATTTAACATGGTCGTGTTTCTAGAGCAATGCAATTAATATAGCCCAATGTTGGAAATTATTTAGAACACAATGCTAAAGAAACGGAATGGATTGGATTTTAAAAATGTATTATTTTCTCACAGAAATTATTTTAAACTATATATAAGTAGATTTCTAGTTTTATGTATATATTTTAAAGTTTATTTATTTATTTTGAGAGACAGAGAAAGAGAAAGAACGAGTTGGGAATGGTATAAGAGAGAGGGGAGACAGAATCCACTCTTGAGGGGATTGAACTCGTGATCCATGAGATCATGACCTGAACCGAAATCAAGTTGGCTGCTTAACCAGCCAAAATATATAATATCCCCTAGTTATATATATTTTTAACAACAAATGATGAAGCCTCTTAATTTTTTTAAATTAAAAATGTTAGGGGCACATGGGTGGCTCAGTTGGTTACATGTCTGACTTTGGGTGGCTCAAGTCATGATCTTGCAGTTCATGAATTGGAGCCCTGCATTGGGCTCTGTGCTGACAGCTCAGAGCCTAGAACCTGCTTCGGATTCTGTGTCTCCCTCTCTCTCTCTGCCCCTTCCCCACTCATGCTCTGTCTCTCTGTCTCTCTCTCTCTCAAAAATAAATAAAAACAGTAAAAAATTTTTTAACTTAAAAATTCCCATTAACATATGGTATAATATTAGTTTCAGCTGTACTCTATAGCAATTCAACATTTCCATACAATGCCTGGTGTTCATCACATGATGAAATCTTTTAAATTTGTTTATTAAGTATATTTAAGCCCTCTATCATAGATTAGGCATACTGAAAGAGGATTTAACCTGAATCCTTTCAGAACTCTGCAGTCTAGTGTGTCTAAGCCCGTAGCCCAGTTATGGGGAACGGCGCGCGCGCTCTTCCTTAACCCGCAGCCCGGAACAGCTGCGGAACGCTAAACCGCTCCTCATAGTTGTTTCCCGCGGGCGTCTAAAATCGCTGGACCCGGAAACGCAAGCCCGCCCGTCATTTCGCCTCCGCTCCGGGCTGCAGCGGCACGGGACTTGCCTCTACTCTAGGTTAGGGCAGTAGGCACCGTGGCACATTAGATCGCCAGGCCCCGGGGCGCCCATCCCGGCTCTGGGCGCGCTTCTATCATGGGTCCTTCTCCTGAGGGAGGGAGAGAAAAGGCAGGAAAAGGGGAGGCACAGGGAATAAAACACAACACTCATGATTTCTGGTCAGGCGAAGAGAGAGCATTTATTAAGAAAACTGTCTTATATACAATTTTCAGGGCCGGAAGAACAAAGCATTTGACTTACGTCAGATACCAGGTAAATAGAGTCAAATGAATATTTAAAAGAAACGCCCCGACTTGCCTTCAGCAAAGCTGGGAGGTGGAGAGTTAACACTGAATAATCTAAATACGGTTTTGATCTTTTATGCGCCTTGGCCCTCTAGTCTGGCACAGCATGACTGACGCCAAGGAATTTTGCCATCTCCAGCTTCCAGATGCAAATCTTGTTTACTGGCTCACTCTGCTGAGAGTGAATAATCCTTGCCTTGAGGCAGACAGAAACATGGCGGTCCCCGACACAGTTGCTAGCAGTAACTACCCACTGAGGTAAACATGGGACTCCATTTTACCTTTGAGACTACCCAAGCTCAGAGTGATTGCAAAATTTGCTCAAGGCTATGGAGCTGCCCAGTGGCAGATCCACAAAGAAGCAAATCGGCAAAGCCTCAGACCAGAGCCCATGCCTTGCTGCCCCAAGAGGGGAGTGAGCAAGAAGATGGCTGTTTCTGTTTGGAGGGAGAGAAAGAGAGTGTTAGTGCCTCCTAGGGGAATTAGCTCACACCACTAAATTTGAAAAGCAAACTGATTTGGAGCAAATATTTTCCCCAATAATAAAGCTGATGAACTTGACTAGAAAAGTATGTGCTAAATCTTTTTCTTGCTGACCTCTCCAAAAAGTGCACCAGACTCATAACTCACATACATATTCAGATGATTCATGAAAAGAAGCCTCAGAAGTAAAGTCCCCCTTGTTTTAGGATTTTTGGACTATTGGATTTCTTGTACTCCATCTTAAAGACTCTAGGCACTGTAAAAGGGGCCAAGAGAATAAGGAACACATTCAAAGACCAAGCATCACAACATTCCCAGGTGGTCAGTGGTATGACTGCAAGAGATTCTTAAATGTTAGTGTGCTGAAAAATCTCTCAGGGCATCTGGAAAAAGTCTGTCTCCTCCCCCCACATCCCCTACTCAGAAAAGTTCTGATTCCATAAATCTGGGGTTGGAAAAAACAATCTTCAACTTCCATAAGCATTCCAGAGAGGTACAGAATCAAGAAATCTTGGGCTGGAGTGTGGCAACATGTCATCACCCAGTTTCATCCTTCAGGGAATTCTTTCTGCAATTCCAGGCCCAATCACAGGAGGATATCCTGATGAAGAGAATAGGGCAGCCAAGTGGCAGGAAAAATCATCCGAGTGGAAGTTTAGACACAGACCACCCGTATATGCTGTGTAGATACTGTCTGCCCATAAATGCCACAGTCATGGCCATTACCAAAGCCAGCAGGTGAAAGGGGAAATTCCACTTTTATGAATGTGCCCCAGGGTTTCATGTTGGTTCTTTATGTCGTTCCCTTCGGAAAGACATCAGGAATAGCTGTTTCAGCACAGGGAATATAATACGGTATTGCCTTGAATACATGTTTCTCGGGCAGGAATGAGAAAAGCCAGGTCTCAGGCTGTGAGGTCTCTTAGCATTTGGTCTCTCAATC
This sequence comes from Helogale parvula, assembly GCA_004023845.1. NCBI lineage: Eukaryota > Metazoa > Chordata > Mammalia > Carnivora > Herpestidae > Helogale > Helogale parvula. The sequence continues at coordinate 1,580 of PJEM01015307.1, read as the reverse complement.
CCAAACTGGAGTATTTCTGGGGGAGCACATGGAGGTAGCCACCTTTCCCTTTAAAGTGAAGGAAAACACTTTATCCAGGTGAGAGTTCCCGAACAGCACAGGTAACGAATTGCCCACTAATTCCCAGCTCTAAGAGACAGAGGCTTACAATGCTCTCGTTCTTGAAAAGGATGTTGAGATCATGGAGGTATCTAATCAAGCTAATAAGTGACAGAGACACTCATTTAGGTGAATAGTTATTCCATTTTTCCTTCATGGTCTCTGGAGTTCATTTTGTTTAGGAAAAGCTTTAATTGCCCCAGATGGGACTATATTCAATTATTTACGAGTGAATCTTGTAATCATGAATGCTACAGTATTACACTTTCCTTGAGTGTATGAGAGAGCATTGGTGTGTATGTACACAGTCTCCAGTGGATTCCGATGTTTGAAACTATAACTGGACCTGCCATGGTTATGTTTTAAGACTGACATGATTCATGATTTGTGCTTTACAGTTCTTTTGTGGATCCTAGTAAATGGCTAAATATGTGCATGGAGTGAATATTCAGAAAGAAAGAAAGAACACACACAGGCTTCTCATTTTGAAGATATTTTGAGACCCATTCCTGCTATTTACTAGCTATTGTGTGGCCTTTGGACAATTTATCTTCACTTTCTAAGTAAAGTTTCTTGTTTAAAAAAATTTTTTTTAACATTTATTTATTTGAGAGGGAATAGAGTGCAAGTGGGGGAAGGGCAGAGAGAGAGGGAGACACAGACTCAGAAACAGGCTCCAGGCTCTGATCTGTCAGCACAGAGCTGTACCCCGGGGCGCGGGGGGTGGGGGGGGTGGGGAGGGCTCGATCACATGAGCAGTGAGATCGTGACCGGAGCTGAAGTTGGACGCTCAACCAATTGAGCCACCCAGGCACCCCAAGTTCTTGTTGATAAGATAGACATAATTCTAACATGTTCTAACTGAACGTTAATGTTTTTTTGAAGGTCAAATAAGAAATACCCACAGAAGTGTTTTATAAAATATAAAGAGCTTATACTAATGTGTCTATCGAGGACTTTGGGAGGAAGAAGGGGAACAGTAAAGACACAGCGAGGGAGTCAGTGATGTGACCCCCTAATTCCTCTGATTCCACTGATTTTTCAGAATGGGTGCCTGTACAATTCATGGAAACATAGTTTTACAAAAAAAAAAAAGAAAACAAACTATTATATGAGAATGTTATACTTTTGTATATCTGCCGGGACCCTCCCCGGCCGCTCTGGCCTGATCGCGGCCTGATCGGGAAAGCCGGCCTGGGTTCTTTTCCTGAGGGAAGATAAGAGAGAAGGGAAAGGGGGGCATACGGAAATAAATACAACACTCACGGTTTCTGGTTGTGCGGAGAGAGAGAGTTTAATGAGAGAGCTGCAATATATACAATCTCAGGGGCAGAGGGATCAAAGTATTTGACATACGTCAGAATACCAGGTAGAGGAAACGCCCCCAATCTGCCTTCAGCAAGGCTGGGAGGCGGAGAATTAACACTGAATGGTATTGATCTTATGCATCTAGGCCTTCTGGTCATCTCAGCATGACTGTC
>PJEM01015306.1:6422-30759 GCA_004023845.1 Helogale parvula | reverse complement strand
GGGGTGGGGGTCACAGCCCAGTGGGGACCAGGTCAGGAAGGAGCAGAGGCATTTCCCCCTTACAGTGAGATAAGGAGTGAGGGCAGAAGTGGTGAACTCCTGAGTCAGGGGAGAGTGGGTGAGGAGGGACACAACTTGCCCCAGACGTTGGGAGGGGACCGGGGTCCCCCTGTGAGCCCCCCTGGCCCCGGTCCTGTGGCTGGAGGTGGGGGAGGCCAGAGGTCCCCCAGGAACCTGGCAGGATTTACAGATCTCTGCCTTGGTGTCAACGTCGGGACTTGACTATCCCCTCGGTTCCTGTGGAAGTTCTGCCTGGAGCTGCCCAGTGGCTGCAGTGGGTGAATGCCCGCTTGTGGGCGGGGACTGGGCAGCTGGTTGTCCTGGGTGGGTGTGGCCTGGCCTGGGAAGAGGGGGCTTGGAGCAGAGCCAGTCCAGGGCCTTTTCCTCCAACTGTACAGGCAGCCCATCCGGAATGGGCTTCTCTCTGCCCAGCAAAACCCTTTTCTATGACCCTGGCCCCTGCCCTGGCTTTGCAGGGAGGGATCTGGGGTTGTAAGTATGTTGCAGTGCTGTTTGCAACGGTACTGACTCTTGGGGGTGCTCAGGGATTGGACAGGGAGAGGGGAGGGTAGATGTCCCCTTCCAGACCCACCCCACACTCTCTGTGGGCAGCCTAGGTGCTGTCCTGCCCCCTGCTCTGTGTGCTGGTCACTGCCCACCTCTAGCGCCAAGGACCCCAGGAGAGGTGCAGCCCGGCGAGTGCAGGTGACCCCCAAGGCCCCTACTGCCAGGGAGCTGTCCCCTCCCTCTGCCTGGGACCGGCCACATCCATGCCCCCAGCATTAACACCGTAGGTGGCTGTGCGGTGGATGCTGGGGAGAGCAGGGGTGAGGGTCCCCCAGGCCTAGGCGGCCGGGAGCTCACTGCACCCCTTCTCGCCACAGACTGATCCCGCCGCTCAACCAGCTGGAGCTGCTCCGGAACCTCAAGAGTAAATCCGGGCTCACCTTCAGGTCAGCAGAGGGCGCCTGTGCTGGGGCTCGGGGCAGGGGGGGTCCTGGGCTCGGGGCGCCAGCCACAGGAAGTCCCCGGCCCTGCTCCCCACGGGCCTGGGGCCCTGGTGATCCCTGCTTCTGCCGACCTGCTTGAGGCTCCGATCCCAGAGGGAGGCTGGTTGGGGGGCGGGCACAGAGGGCACCGCTCCGCGTGGGGTCAGGGGCTCCTCTCGTGGCTGGTGCTCAGGTGGGAGTCCAGCCCTACCTCTCCCTGGAGCAGCGGGTGGACGCGCACTGTGGCGCCTGCTGGTTCTCTCGTGATCGCAAAATCTGCGCATCGGGTGCGGGGCCGCAGAGCCAGGTGTGCGGGGGAGGGCTGGCCTGGCAGGACAGTGGAGAGGGGCGCCGCCTGGTCCCCCACACAGAGCGCTGTCCCGAGCGGCTTGCCACCTCCGAAGAGCGGTCAGCGGGGTGGAGCAGCTCGTGGCCCCGCCCCCTGAGGGCGTGTCGGGGCCCAGAACCCATGAACGCAGCCTTATTTGGAAGATGTCTTTGCAGTTGTTATTAAGTGAAGAATCTTAACATGACACCGTTCTGGATCAGCGTGGACCCTAAATCCAGAGGCAGAGGTGGGAGGGTTGTGGCCATGAGCCCAGGATGTCTGGGGCCATCAGGTGCTGGGAAAGGCAGGAGGGACCCCCCAGCCCCCGCCCAGAGCCGCAGGGGAGCTCAGCTGCCCCAGCTGGAGCAGCCCCGTGTTGTGCCGGCGGAGCCTGGTGCGGGAGCAGCACTGGGGCGGGATGTGGGAGAGGGCAGTCTGGAAGAAACAGAAGACAGACAGGGGGGAGACCTGCAGGAGATGACTGAGGGGGACGTGGCTGTGAGAGAGGGTCCAGTAAGGGCTCGGGGCAGCGTGGAGTGCGGCGAGGACACTCGGGTCAGAGCACAGGCGGCCGGAGGGGGCCGCACCTGCTCCTGGGTACGTCTTGCGTGGGGATGGGGAACGCCGGCTACCGAAGGAAAGCCCCTCTGTCAGAAGGTGGCCGACAGTGAGCCTGAGTCTCGTGCCGGCGTTGGGCGGAAGGTGAGCGCAGACGCTCGTGAGCCAACTCGGAAGATGTGGCCTGGTTTGTCCTCGATGCTCGGAGGAAAACAGGTGGAGAAGGGGAACCGAGGGAACAGACGAGCAAAACGAAGCCAGTGCCTGAAGACTTGGGGCCGTGGCCCGTCTACACTGCAGGGGACACAAAAGTTAGGAGACCCCTCTGGAAGGAGGGCCTGGGCGGGGACAGCCTGGGTGAGAGAGCCCGGTGTTGTGTGAAGAAGAAGAGGCAGGTCCCCAGGAAGAGACGTCTGGGAACCCTCCTGCACAACAGTGTCTGTCCCTGTGACGCGTGTGGGGGCCCACGTGGCTCTTAGGGACTCACGCCACCAGCACGCGTGGCCAGCAGACTGAGTGAAGGAGGGCTCGGTGGTCTGGGAACCCGCAGGCCGGAAAGAGGCTGACATAGTTCTGTGGCCACAAACGCGCTGGGCCCCCGGGGGGGGAGGGGAGACCGGCCGGGGCGGGTGCGGCCGAGGCACGTGTCACCAGGAAGGCTTTCCTGCTGGGTTTCCGAACTTGGGTGCTGGTGACCCTTTATTCCTTTCAGCTTCTCCCGGTTTGGGGGGGCCTGTCTGTCCTGTTGTCATTTGGGGGCAGATCGCTGGTTTTCTAGAGCTGACAGGTTCCCCAGCCGAAGAGGACCTTCACCCAAGTGTGGATCACACCCAGGCTCCCTCACGTCCAGTTCGGATGACCGAGACCCCATGATTCCGGGCTCTCTGAGCTCCCGAGCTTTAGCGGAGATATGGATGTCGGGCTGACGCTGTCCTGGGTTGAGACTTTGGGGTGTTGGGGTGTAAGGTGGACATGAATTTTGGGGTGCTAGGGCTCAGACTGTAGTGAGTTTAGTGGTGGTCCCCAAGTGATAGTCATGGCCTGGAACCTAGAGTGGACCTGCTTTGGAAAAGGGAGTTTGAAGACATAGTTAAGGTCCTTGAGAGAAGGTCAGCCTGGGTTAGGGTGGCCCCAGAGCCAGGGACACGTGTCCTGAAAAGACCAGACACAGAAGAGAAGCCGTATGACAGGGAGGCAGAGACTGGAGGGACCCGGCCACAAGCTCCAGGAGTGGGCGGGGCCCCTGGGGGGCTGGGGGAGGCAAGAAGGACCCCTGCCCCCCAGGGCACTGAGCAGGGAGCTGGGGACGGACACCTGGATTTCTGACTTCTGGCCTCCAAACCGAGAAGGAAATTCCCATCATTTTAAGCCACAGACTCGTGGTCCTTCGTTACGACCATCCCAGGAGACTCACCGGGCAGCTCTCGGCACCTGGGCTCCAGGCTGGCTCCCAGGGAGGCGTGCACGCCGCGTGGCCGGCCTGCGGGAGGTCTGGCGCCCCCTTGCCTCCTCTGGCATGGGTGCTCTGCCAGCCACAGCAGGGCCGCCCCTGTTCTGCCCGTGCTTTGGATATGCCCTGAAGAGCGCCCTCGGCGTCACTGGCGGAGTCCGAGAATCAGCCCAGGAAGGTCCAAGCCGCCAGCCTTCCATTCCGTTTATGAGGAGCATCGGTCCTAGAAGTAATCAAGCCCCGGGCAGGGGCGCGGCCCATGGCCTCTCCACTGGAAAACAGCCTGGAGAAGAGTGACCCCATGAAGCCAGAAGTGGAGCGGCTGTCCGTCCTGAACCTTGACGGTGGAGCCGGAATTCTCCGGCGTTTCCATCTGTGCTCACTTAGTTAACGTTGGCGATTCTCATTACAACACGGCCCCTAACGTGGGGCCACAAGCACTTCCAGAATTCCCTCTTTCCTGCAGGATCTGCCTCCTTGGGCCCTCCAGGGGCTCTCGGGGCGGGTGGGCCTGAGGTGGGGGCTGGGGGAGGCTGGGGGGGTCCACTGGGCCCTGTATGGAGTGGGGTCCCTCGACTGGCCTGCTGCTAACAGTCTTGTCGCTTCTGTTTAAAGGAAGGAGCCTCAACCAGAGCCTTCTCCAAGGTCAGTGCCCGCTTGCCCCCTGATGCCCCAGGCGCGCTGCTGTGCGTGGGGCTGGCCCTTCCGTGTCTGTGCACTGTCATCGCGGGCCCTGCGCCCACGTGTGGAGCTGTGTGTCTGGACTCTGCCAGCCGCGCTGTGGGCCCTTAAATCACTTTGCCTGTGCTCAGCCCCCCAGTCCCACCACTGGCCCTAAGGCAGGAGACCTCTGTGAGCCCCTCTAGTCCAGGGCAGAGCCAGACGCCCTCTCCCTGCCTCGTGCCTCCTTGCGGGAGACTGAGCCTGGCTCTGTGAGTGTGTGCCTGCCCGGCCCCTGCAGGTGCCACCTTCTGGTTTGCAGTCAGGCATGTGAGAGACGGGTCACCCCCCCGCCCCCACCATGTGCAGGGACTCCAAGGGCGATCTCCGCTGGGAGCAGAGAAGGGTTGATAGCAATCTGCTATTTTCTTGCACTGAGCAGAAAATCCAGACTGTTTCATGCTTCCAAGTCGGACAAGGCCCAGCCTGCATATCACCATGCTGAGCCTGGGGTGCCCCCCGCACCCCGTCATGCTGCTGCGAGTCTAGTCCCTCCATCAGTGCCCTTCTGGACTGGAGGCCACTCGGCTGGCTGCCCGAGTTAGGCCGAGCCCAACCCTCTCCGTGCACCAGGGGAGGGCACGCTTCTCCCCCGGCACCCCCCAGCGGGGGTGACGGAAGGCCCGCCCTGCTTTTGCCCCAAACCAGCCCCTCAGAGCGGCGAAGAAAGCTGACCCCGGAGCAGGGGAAGCGCGTGCCCAGCATGGCCTGGCGTGGGGGGGGGCCGGGGGCTGCCCCCCGCATCCTCAGTCCCCACCGCTGCTGCTGGGTCAGCCCTCTGCCCTCGGAGCCTGGGGGAGGCGGGCCCGCAGCCCTGCCCATCCCTGCGAGGCCCCCCGGCCTCACGCGGCCCCCGGCTCCCCCCACCACTCTTGTCTCAGCCTCTCTCTCTCTCTCTCTCTCCTGCCCTCCCCCCAATTTGGACACTCTTGCCTGCCCCCCCAAGTGCCTTTAATCTTGTCACTGCCCTTCTTGGGCCCCTTTCACGTCCGTCTGTCTTTGGGGAGGAGGTGGCTGACCCTGAAAGCAGGACTCAAGGTGAGGACACACGGGAGCCCTCCCCCGGGCTCTCCGGTACGTTCCGTGGCCCCCCCCCCCCGCTTTCTGCACACTGCTCCTCTGTCTCCTCCGTGTGTGTCCATCTGTCCCTGCCTGCCCGTGACCCAGTGGCTTCCCCGAGGGCCGGCCGGGCCCAGCCCTGCTCCTGCCGAACCTGGGCTGAGGCCCTGGGGACAGGGCCTGGGACACATGCTTGCCAGCTGGGTGACAGAGGGCAGCATTTCTGTCCCCTCGCCCGGGGTGGCCACCGATCCCCAGAAGCATCGTAGGAATGCAAGAAATTCTTCTGCTACCTGGGTCCCCAGGGGAGTGGGCCTGTCTGGGGCCGCCGGGCAAGGGGACCTTGTTCCATGAAATGCTAATGGGGTGCGCCCCCCAGCCCTCCTGCCGCCCGGTGGTGGGAGCTAGTGGCTGCGGCTGCCACCTGCGTGCCAGGATCCTGCTGGCACTAACCGGTCTGGGCAGGCGGATGGGTGGGCATATCGACCCTCATTCGGCTGCAGGGAGACCCCCTTCGGGTCCTGGCTCACGATGGGCATGTGCCCCAGCTGTGTTGGGACCCCTGGCCAGGCTGGCGTCAGCCCAAGGCCATCTGTGCCCGGGTCAGGGTGTGGGGCAGGCCGCGGGGTCTCAGGCTGTGCTGCTCTGGGTGTGTCTGCTCTGCCCCATCCCCCCCTCACTTCTCACTGCCCCCCTCCCCTGTGCCTGGAGGGGACCCCTGGCCTCCGGATGCTTTGCCCCTTTGTCTGTGTGGGTCCCTCCTCGTGGAGGCAGCGGCGTGCCGTGTCCGAGTGCCTGTCTGTCCAGTCTGGTCTTGGTGGGCGTCTGTGGGCTCCTCTCCCACCCACTCGCCCCCCCCAGGCCCCCGGGCATGCCTGCCCACCCCTCCCACACCCTCACTGTCTGCTGGCCGTGCTCAGACGAGGCGAAGCTCCGCGTGGCTGCTGTGGGCAGGAAATCCCCAGTGCCGGCCTGGGCCCTGCAGGAATGGGCCTGGGTTGGGGGGTCCTTGAGCCCCCAGGCCCGTGACCCCATGTGCAGGGAGGCCGTGGGTTTTCCCGGCTCTGGTCAGGGTCTCTGAGTGCACTGTCCCATGCAGGGACCCCTGCCCCCAAGGTTTTACTACACACACTTTGAGAGCCAGTGCTCAGCCTCAGGCGCCCAGGCAGCGGGCAGCAGGTGTGCGTCTCGTCAGTGCCGCCAGGAGCGGGTCCCGAGGAGGTGCAGGGCCTCCCAGGGCTGGTGTCTCTGCTGGGAGTTTTGAAGGCAGCAAAGCTGTCTGGGGGTCGGTCAAAGGTAGGCTCCTCCCAAGGTGCTGGAGGCCAAGACCAACCCCCATCCTCTTTCCCTGGCCAGAGCCTCCGGGTGGTGGGGGCTGGGGACTGTGTACAGGCCCAGGAAGCCCCTCGGGGAGGGGCAGGGGGGGTCCCAGTCTTCAGCTGCAGTGGGACTGTGGTCGACGTGAGGGTGCGCCTTGGGCGGGACCATTTGCCCCAAGTTTGAGGGGCTTCTATGAACACAGTTGCCAGGTGCGGGGCGGGGGGATCTGGGTCCTGGGGATACTGAGTCCCAGGGAAGTTTGCCCCTGCACGAGAGCGCTTGCTGATACAGCTGGACCCCAGTTCCCTCACTGAGGGGACCCCACAGGGAGGCAGTCCCCTCTGGAAGGGAGGAGGCTAGGGGGGCTACGGCCCTAGGCCCCCAGGTCAGCACAGAGTGCTCTGAGGAGCCTGAGCTGCTCACCGGCGGAAGAGCTGAGTGTTTGGGGGGGTCCTGCGGGGCCGCTGGGCACCCCTGCCCGGGGCTGGATTCCATGAGCAGGAGTCAGCGTGTCTGGCTCCTTGGCCCGTAGTTTGAGAGCAGCCGCGCCAGGCGGTAGCTGCAGGGGTGGGGAGGGCGGGCGGCCTCAGGAAAACCAGAGATTCTTGTGTGTTGTTGTCACCTCAGCTTAAAACTGTGCACGATCTAGTGCGGAAAGATCTGGGGCCTTCGGGGGAGGTTCCTGGGGAGCGCGGACCGTTGGGGGAGCTTCTTCTGAGCTGAGGGCAGGCCCCACCCAGCCCAGGGCTTCAGCACGGACACCCAGACGGACGGCTTGGGCGGTGCTCCCAAGGCCCCTTTCCTGAGCGTCCCTCTGGGGACAGGCAGCCCCTGGCTCCTGGACGCGCTGAGCCGCTCCTGACCTGGCTGGGCGACGCCTCGGCGATCAGTGTGTGACGCTGAGTGCTCCCTCCTCCCCCCTAAAACGTGTGCTTTCCGGAATCCTGTCCATCTAGAACACGCCTTTCGCAAAGTCTTGCCCACGTATTATTTTTTGGTTGGCATGAATGTAGCAAAAAATAATACGTCTTTAAAAAGACGCGGCCCAAAACTCTGACTCTGGAAGGAAAAGGTATTTTTGGAGGAAAAAAACGGGATTTTTTTTTCTCCAAAAATAGGGCACTATTTTCTCTTCCAGGCCGGCGGAAGACTCTCTGTGCAGCCCCCTCACAGCCACTGCTCAGACCCAAGTGCCGCTGCTGGACCCTGAGCCCAGAGCTGTGTCAGGGTGGGCGCGGTGCCTCAGTTTCCCCGTGCTTTCTGCCCGCTCGCCCGGCCCAGGCCCCCGTGGGCGCGCCCAGGACTAACTGTGCTCTCCTCATTTCCAGTAAAGGCAGACGGTGCAGAGAGTCCCTGTGTGGATGCTGCCCTGGACACTCTAGGTACCGCGGGGCGTGTCGCACGGACCGACCATTGCTGCACGGCTCACTCCACCTCCTCTCCCGCTCCAAACACTCTGCTTATTAGAGGTTCTAGATGAGCGAGGGCCAGGCTGGCGCCCCGCCCCGGCCCCCCAGGCCCCAATTCTGATTGGCAGCTCGGCCTCACGGCCCCTTGCGGCGGAGCCCCAGGCCCCCTCTGATTCCAAATGACGGCCAGTTCCGGGGCTGGCGGCACAGATGCTTTTGTCCCCAAGCCAGACGGCGCCCTGCTCCAAGCAGGAGGGGGGGCCGGCCAGGGGCTCTGAGGCCAGGAAGGGCGCCGGTGGTTTCGGGGCCCTCCTTGCTCTCCGGCGAGCCTTCCCTCCGGGGCTTGCCAGTCTAGCACCTCTACTACGCACCGAGGGCGGCCACTCCTCACCGGCCGCCTCACCTGCGGGAGGCAGCTCCGTCCTGTGTGTGCAGGGCTCTCCGTGGCCCTGACACACCAGACGCGCCAGAAAGCCAGAGGCCCACGGCTCCCCCTTCCCACCACAGGCCTGGTTTCGGGCGGACTGGAAACGGCCCTCTGCACCGTGGGCTCCTTGTCCGCACCTTTACTCTCCGTCCACTGTCTGCTGTCGGGTGTGTGGAAGCGTCTATCCTGCTTGCTCTGGGTCCCCACCCCCACCCATCCCCCTCCCGCCTGCCCCCCTCCCTGACCAGTGCAGCGCGCAGCCCCACAGCGTGTGGGCGGCTGCGCTCGCCTGTTCTCTTGTGCATGCGGCGGTGCTGGCCCTGGACGCACTGGTGTCGAGCGGCGGGCATGGGGAGGGGCTGTGCGGCAGGATCAGGATCCCCAGGGCGGCGGCATGCTCACGCATCTGCATCTCTGCATGCCTCGAGTCCCCCACCAAGGGGGCGCTTGGGGGAGACTCGCGGCCCCAGGACCAGAGGTTTTGGGCCTCAGCAGAAGCTGACCCGCTTGTTCAGAGCTTGTGTCCAGGGTGCTTCTGGCCACAGGCTGGACCCTTGGGTGAGGGGCTGTGGTCAGGTTGCTAGGGCACCAGAAGGGCCGGAGGGGCCCATGGCCAGTCCAGGAGCACAGGCCAAGCTCAGCCTTGCTGTGTGCAGGTCTCACGGATGCAGGTCACCGTCCGCACCGCACTGTCCCTGGGCATCCGTGGCTGAGCGTGGGAGGGGCTGCTCTCCCCGTGGATGCCGGCTCCCTCCCCGCTGAGCTGGGCCTCCGCTGTGCAGACCCTGGCGTGGCCAGTGTCAGTCCGGGTCTCTCCCTCGCCCCCTGGCTATTTAGGATTTTGCTGTGGGGCAGCAGGCAGGGGAGGAAAAGGCTGGGGCTTGGCTTTCTCCCCCAGACCCTCCCGAACCTGCTCCCCTGTCCCACGTGAATGCCGGGAAACTGCCCTTGCACACGCACGGGGTCTCGTCGGGGGCTCTTTCTGCCGGAGCAGGTGGCCGGAGCCCCAGCCCGTGCTGGTTTGCTTCTGTCCTTGGCTTGTGAGGTTAAGGCAGCCCCTCCCTCGACACCTGCTGCGGCACCGGGCAGACACCTGGACTCGGGGTGGGTCTGCGAGGCTGGGGGCCGGGCGCCGCAGGCACCGGACTGCGCAGTCTGGGTGTCCACACACCGCCACGTCCCTCCGGCAGAGCGTCCCTCCCCGCTCTGCACAGCCCAGGAGCTGTGCCTCCGTCCTCGAGACGGCTGTGCGGGCCTGGCCCCTGGGGCTCGGTGGGGCCGGGGCTTTGTGCAGCCTCCCAGGACCAGCTGTTGATCTCGCTGGGAAGGAGGAGGGCATCTGTGCAGAGGGCCCTACGGAGCCTGCATTCGGGTGCCGCCTGGCCCCCGCCTGACCTTCTTGGCCTTGTGCTGGGTGCAGCGGTTACGGGCTCGGGGCCGGTGTCCGGAGCAGGCAGATGCCTGCTTGCCCCTGGGTGGGAGCCACACCCCAGCTCGACTTCCAGCCCTCAGGGGCTCCTTTCTTCCCTGTTCCCTGTCCTGCGGACTAGCAGACTGGTGATCTCAGCTGCTCCGGGAGGTGGGAGGGGACGCCGGCCCAGACTCCTGTGTCTGCTGGCCGTCTCTTCTCTGTGGCCGGTCACGTCTGCGCCGTCTGAGGGTCCTGTCTCGGCTGTGGGTCCCGGCTGGGGCCGATGGGGGTGGCTGACCCATGGGAGCCACAGTGGGGTCTGGTGAGGTCCACATGGTCATCAAGTGATGGTGGCTCCCCAGTGACAGCAGAGGCCCCGCTGGGTGCCTCCGCGCAGGCTTGTCCCGGCCCGTGCCGGGTGTCAGCAGGTTCACGGTTCGCGAGAGCCATGCTCTTGCACGGTGGAAACTGTCCAGTGGGACCAAGTGAGTGGCCGCCTGGTGCCTGGGCCTGACCTGCCCCTGGACCCACTCCTGTCTCCTGTCTGCCGCCCAGAGGGTGTCAGATCCATCCCCACAGGGAGGCCCGAGGACGCCCTGGCCAGCCGCGGTGGGCCCCTCCCACCCCTGGAAGTGTGGACGCTCAGATCTCACACAGCCGGGGGGTATGCGGCGGGAGCCTGTGCTGCCCCTGGGGGAGGGGGAGGGGACGGGCCTTACAGGAGGCCCTCGCCCGCTCCACACTTCCCTGCTCCCTGCTCCTGCTCCAAACCTCCTTCCAGCGGCTCCTGGGGCTTGGCAGAGGGCCCTGGGGTCAGCTGCGACCTCACCCCTCCAGACCCTGGGGCATTATGGGGTGTGGAGGGGGCAGGCAGGGAAACCAGAGAAGGTTCCCAGGGAAAAGCCACACCCACAGGGCATTTTGGGGCTCTTATGCCGCGAGTGTCACCGTGGAGACGGAGGCCTGACTGGACAGTGTGGAGAAGGTTCGCACTTTCCGTAGCACCCAAAGTGATTTAAGAGTCCACCGCCCCCCCAAGTCAGGCCGCGCACTGAGGGGCGCTGGGGGCACCCGCGCCCACATGTGGGCGTCGGCTGCGAGCGGACGCTGGGTGCAAGCGTGCCCCCACAGTGACTCCTCTTGCTGTCTCTCTGTGTGTCCGCCCCCGCCGGTCCTCGTGGGAGCAGTCAGAAGGTCAGTTTGAAAGACCGTGTCTTCCCCAGCCCCCGGGGCGTGGCGGCCAAGGGGAAGGGGTCCCCGCAGGCCCAGACCGTCCGCCGGTCACCCAGTGCTGACCAGAGTCTGGAGGACAGTCCCAGCAAGGTGCCCAAGAGCTGGAGCTTCGGGGACCGCAGCCGGGCACGCCAGGCCTTCCGGATCAAGGGTGCCGCGTCACGACAAAACTCAGAAGGTGGGTCAGGCCGCCGTCTGCCTGCGCTCTCGCTGTCCCCCGGGCCAGGCGCCCCTTGGAGCAGCAGCCCCCCTCGGCCCTTTCTTTTGAGGTGAAACTCCCATAACGTAAGATCAGCCACGTTACAGCGAGCACTTTGGTGGCAGTCAGTGCACTCCGCTCTCGTTCCAGCACATTCCGTGGCTCGGAGGAGACCTGCACCTGTCAGGCCACCGCCAGGCCGCTGTCCGTGTGCATCGGGCTCTTCTGCACTTTTCACGCAAGCCAGCCACGTGCCGTGTGCTTGCACGCCCGCGCTGGGCCACACAGTGGCCTCACGCCTGTTTGTGGCTGGACGATGTTCCGTTGTGTTTCTGTCCACTGCAGAGCCGTCCTGTGGGCTGCTCGGCCGAGGGGAGCGGGTGGCCCGGGAGGCGGGTTCCCGGGGAATCGGGGCGCCGCTCCAGGGCGGCCCCTCTGTCCCGGGCACGGCTCCTCCCCTCACGGGCCGCGTCTCCCCCGCCCAGAAGCAAGCCTCCCCGGGGAGGATGCCGCCGATGACAACAAGAGCTGTAACTGCGAGTTTGTGACCGAAGATCTGACCCCGGGGCTCAAAGTCAGCATCCGGGCCGTGTGGTGAGGGGCTCGGCATCCGCTCTCCCTGGGACCCGGGCCCTCTGGGGGCTGGCGTGGGGGCACGTGCTCCGGCGCGACGGCTGTGCCTTGCGGCTCCCGTGGCCCCTCCCACCGTCACCTGCCCCTATTGGGTGCAGAGCACGGAGGCCACCAGGGGGCGGCTCCCGGGGGCCGAGGGGCCGGGAGGGGCCTCTGTACGTGGAGGGAGGGGGCGGGCCCACACGTGGCGGCGGTTGGCCAGTGCGTGTCCTCGGAGACGCGGGGGCGGGAGGGGGGCGGGGCCTGGGACTCACGGCTGCCCTCCCCCAGCGTGATGCGCTTCCTGGTGTCCAAGAGGAAGTTCAAAGAGAGCCTGCGGCCGTACGACGTGATGGACGTGATCGAGCAGTACTCGGCCGGCCACCTGGACATGCTGTCCCGCATCAAAAACCTGCAGTCCAGGCAAGAGCCCCCCCCTGCCCGCCCTGCCCTGGGCGTGGGCGCCGGTGTTCTGGGCCACAGCCGGGGTGGCACCAACAGGGTGGCGCCCCTCAGGGGCCAGCACAGGGGTGGAGGGGGCGGGGGGCCCACATGCCACCCCCCAGGCGGACAGGGCTGTGGGGACACGATGGTCGGCCCTGCCTGCCGCCGCCTCCAGGCCCTTCCTCTCTGGCCCCACTTGGGCCCCACGTGGGCCCCCTGCGTGTCCTCACGTGGTCTGTCTGTCATAAAATTTCTGTTGTCTCTCCCTTCTCGCCCTCCTGCCCTTGGGCAAGCGCGCGTGTGTGTGTGTGTGTGCATTCACATGCATGTGTGTGCACACGTGTTGTGTGAACACTGACGTGTGTGCACAGGTGTGGGTATCTGCAGCCGCATGTACAGGTGCATGTGTGCACACACGTGTATGTGTGCATGTGCCTCTGTGTGTGCTGGGCCGTGTGTGCAGTGGGTCCGCGCATGCACGTGTGCACCTGCTCACACTGGTGTGCGTGTGTGTTGGGGGTGAGGGTTGTTCTCTCCGGAGATGGACCCGCCAGGAGCTTCACTTGTTCCTGGACAGGGCTTGTCCACCCCCGTCCCATCAGGGGACCCCTGTGTGAGGCGTGTCAGGTGTGGCAGCAGCAGGGCACGGACCCCACACCTGCTGTAAACAGACCTGGCCCGGGAGCACAGCGTGCACAGGCGCGGACACACACACACACGTGTGTCTGTGGTGTCTGTAAGGAGCCCACGCGCTGTTGCCGAAGTCTCTCCGGAAGTGGGTCACACGCTTCTGCCAGTCAGAGCCCCTCCCCTACCCGGGGTCCCTCGAACTCCACTGGTGTGTTCTGGAAGCCTGGGCCCTGGCTGCCGCAGGGTCCGGATGGTCAGGGGACGGTCGGAGGGGTCCGCCGGCTCCTCAGGCTCTGGCGGAAGTGAAGTCCTCATCCTGGGGAGGCCAGCGTGCCCGTCCTGCACCCAGACACCAGGGAGGGAGCTCCTGTGCTCCAGTCGGGCAGGTGGCTGGGGGGCACCCTGTCCTCAACATGAGCCGAGGGAAGGAAGTCAGCCGCTCACCGTCCCCCCACCTCCCTCCGGGACATCAGCTGGATCTGTGCTGTGCTTGTGAGCAAGTGTGTGTGCAATGGAGCGTATGTGATATGTGTGTGTGTGTGATGTGTGTGTGCAATTATGCACGTGTAAGTACATGTGTGCCTGTGCGGTGTGCGTGCAAACCCGTGCATAGACGTGCACGGGCACAGCTGTGTGAGTGAGTTGAACACTGCAGTGGCTCAGCCGCTGAGCCTGTTCCCACCTCTCTGTCACTGAGGCTGATTTTGTTCCAGGGTCCTCCGTCCTCCGCCCCCCTCGCTGGCAGGGCCCCACCGTGGTTCGCCGGCAGCCCCTGGCACTGCGCCCCGGCCGCAGTGGCCCTCGTGCACGCACCTGCTCGCCCGGGCAGGCCTGGGTCCAGCCCTGCGGGTGCGCCCCCCCGCCCCGGTCCCGGGCTTGCCTGGTGCCTCCCAGGTCAGGCGAGCACCTTCCTTGCTACTTCACGATGCATTTGGTGGTGTCTCTTTTCTCGCCAGGATAGATATGATTGTGGGCCCCCCACCCCCTTCAACTCCCCGGCACAAGAAGTACCCCAGCAAAGGACCCGCGGCCCCTCCGAGAGAGTCACCCCAGTACTCACCTAGGTCAGGATGCCAGCCCTCCTGCCTCGTGTCTGTGGATCGGCCAGCCCCCTTCGCTCCAGGCCACATGACGGCAGCACCTGGCCCACATCCTGACGGGACATCAGGGGGCCCCGGGGGGACTGTGTCAGGGTCCCGGGGAAGCTTTCTGTGGGGGGCTCCTTTCCATGGACATCCCTAGTGACGTCTGCCTGGCCAGGGGGCCCCCCGGCCAGTGGCGTCCCCAGCCCCCCTGCGCCTTCTCCCCTGCGCCCTCCCCACAGGGGGCTGACGGGCTGCTTCACGGATCTGAGGAGGCCTTTGCTTCTCCCACCTTGGAGCTCCAGGGTAGAGTTAGTAGGGAAGTCCCGTCAGGCACCCAGCAGTGAGCCAGGTGCCAAGGGGATGCTTCCAGCAGGCAGAACAGTATTACGGAGGCGGTGCGGCTGGCAGGGGAGGGGAGGGCATGAGGGCACTGTTAGGTGCGGAGTTCACAGAAGCAGCTGCTCTGGTGACAGATTCAAACTTCAGAGCTTCTTGCCTCCCTGGGACAGAGGATGGCCGTGACCTGTCACCCTCGGGCAGGGCTGGTCAGCTAAGGGACAGCAGAGCCCCCGGGGCTGAGAGGAAGGCCAGGGCAGATGCGCCCGGCCAACTGGCGGTGCAGGGGTGAAGGGCCAAAGAGCATCCCGGAGGCCAGCAGGGACACTGGCACGTGGGTCCAGCTGGCCGCTGGAGGGACGTGTGTGCTTGGCCTGTCCTCCCCTTGTGCCAGGGTGTCTGTGCTGACAAGTCAGCCTCGTGGCACCTCTGTGAGGGGAGCTCCTGGGGCAGCAGGCCTGACCCAGGGCAGCCGCAGACAGTGTTTGCTGGCCCCCTGCTCTGCCCGTCTTCTCCCGCTTTGAGATGCCAGCCCGCCCTGGGCTTTGTGCAGGGGCAGGGGTTGGGTACCCAGAGCCATGAGCTGGGAAGGCCCTGCAGCCCTCGGAACCCCCGGAGCCTTGCAGCCAGAGGACACACAGATTCACACAGAGAAGGGGCCAGAGACACAGCATGGGCATGTGGGGGTTAAGCCTGACTCCTCAGCCCGAGGCCGAGGGGAGGGATGACACGGGCCCCTCAGAGGTCCCTCTCCCAGAGCCCAGCAGCATCGGCCCCAGGCTTCCAGGCGGCCCGTCATGTGGCAGGGGTGAAGGCGCTGAGCCTGGAAACACCAGGAAACCCCCCTCCCTCCCCTCCTCCACTGGTGCCTGCTTGGAGCCCGAGGGCCCCTGCTGACCCCCAACCCTTCCCGGTCCCTGGTGCATGAGTCCAGCATGAAGCTCAGATGGAGCATGAGGCCGCATCGTGGCTGACGCAAGCCTGAACCCCTCTTCCGCTTCGTGCAACAGAAAGAAAACAGTCCCCCCGAGCCCCGCTCCCCGTTCAGAGGCAGACAGAGCAGCCTGGGGGCGAGGAAGGGAGCAGAGACCTGGCCCCGGCCAGCTCACATGGCCACCTGTGCTCCAAGACCTGAGGAGCGCGCTTTGTGCCGGAGGCTCCTGACCGCGTGGCCCCGGCCCGGCAGGGGTGCTGTTTGCCGGGCAGGTGGGGCGGCTGGCCCAGGGGCTGGCAGACAGCCCGGGTCTTTGTGTCCAAGGGAGCCCCTGCATACCTGCGGGCCTTGGCTGGGCATCAGGAGCCCATACCGCCACGGCAACCCCTTCCCGGCCCGTCAGTGGCCGTCCTGTTCGGCCGGGATCGTGCTGATGTCCTCCTCCCGATAGAAACCTTCTGCCTCCTGTTGACATTCGTGATCCGTGGCCTCCTTTGAGTTGAGCTCAGCTGCGCTCCTCATCACACACGCGCGCTCCCCATCACACACGCGCGCACACGTCCAGCAAGCACACTCTCCGGTTGGCAGTGGCTCTGTCGGCCCCCTGTGTCGTGCGTTGGTTTCCTGTGTCGGTCTGTGTCCCTCCCTGTCCAGTGTGCATGGAGCCGTGGCCTCATCATCTGCTTCTGTTCCTGCTGCAGACGTGGAGCTCCGCCCTCCCCAGACCCCGTTCGGGCTGACTGAGGTCCCGGCGGCACATTGTGGAGGAGTAAAGCTCAGGGGAGGGGGCAGGGCATCTGGGGGTGAGCGGTCCAATCCACTTTACTCCTCACTAATGTACTGGCCTGCCGGGACGGAGTGGGCCCTCAGGCTCAGGGAGCAGGGCAAGACCAGGTGCCCCGCATCCACCTGTCCTGGCGCCCTGCTGCTCCCCCCACCCCAGGCGGCTCTGGGCCCAGCCCGGAGCCTGGATCTGGGGGGGCCGTGGCCTGGCCCAGGAGGAGAGGGCCCTGGGCCCCGCACACCCACCCGAACTCATGCTGGGGGGTGGGGTCTCTTCCCGGCAGAGTGGACCAGATCGTGGGGCGGGGCCCGGCGGTCACGGACAAGGACCGCACCAAGGGCCCGGCCGAGGCTGAGTTGCCCGAGGACCCCAGCATGATGGGCCGGCTGGGGAAGGTGGAGAAGCAGGTAGGAGGGTCCTCCAGCCCCGGGGGCCAGGGAGGGACATGGCCCTTCCTTCCCTCTGGGGGGTCTGCTCCAAGGGGTGCACCCACGGTAGACAGCAAGGTGGCCCAGAGGCCGCGCACGCTGGCGGGTGGGGTGTCAGGGGCGGAGCTCCTGGTGCATTTGCTTCTGCACCCGCGTGGGGGGCAGCCGGGTCCCCCCGGGTCCCGGGAGCGCCGGGCCTGGTCCAGCAGCCCCTCTTCCAGGTCCTGTCCATGGAGAAGAAGCTGGACTTCCTGGTGAACATCTACATGCAGCGCATGGGCATCCCCCCGACGGAGACGGAGGCGTACTTCGGGGCCAAGGAGCCGGAGCCGGCGCCGCCCTACCACAGCCCCGAGGACAGCCGGGAGCACGGGGACAGGGACGGCTGCATCATCAAGCTCATCCGCTCCGCCAGCTCCACGGGCCAGAAGAACTTCTCAGCGCCCCCTGCCCAGTGCCCGCCTTCCACCTCGTGGCAGCAGCAATGCCACCCACGCCAGGGCCACGGCACCTCGCCCGTGGGTGACCACGGCTCGCTGGTGCGCATCCCGCCCCCGCCGGCCCACGAGCGCTCGCTCTCTGCCTACAGTGGCGGCCACAGGGCCAGCACGGAGTTCCTGCGGCACGAGGGTGCCCTGCGGGACAGCGACACGTCCATCTCCATCCCGTCCGTGGACCACGAGGAGCTGGAGCGCTCCTTCAGCGGCTTCAGCATCTCCCAGTCCAAGGAGAACCTGGACGGGCTCCACAGCTGCTACGCGGCTGTCGCGCCGTGCGCCAAGGTCAGACCCTACATCGCGGAGGGCGAGTCGGACACGGACTCGGACCTCTGCACCCCGTGCGGGCCCCCGCCGCGCTCCGCCACCGGGGAGGGCCCTTTCGGCGACGTGGGCTGGGCCGGGCCACGAAAGTGAGGCCGCCCGCCAGCCTCTCCCTGACTCTTGGCCTTCCAGGTTTGCAGACGGGACTCTCCTCGGAGCGACGCGGGCAGGGGCGCGTGGTCTCACGAAGCGAAGTCTGGCACAAGTTGTGTTCTAACGAGGGGCAGCCAGGGCGGCCTTGCGGTCTCTGCAGACCATTGGCTGGGCTGTGAGCACCCCTGGCGGTAGGGAGGAGGCGTGCGGTCAAGGAGCAGGGCTGGGTGAGGGTGGCGGCGAGGGGCAGGATCCGGGGGCCCTTGAGGCCCGGTGGGGAGGGAGCCTGGGCTGGAGGCGGTGCCGCCGCCCCCTGGGCTTGGCCCTCTGTCCTGCAGGCCTGGCACATTGCCTCCCCTCCTCCCGGGTGGCAGAGGGGTTCCCGTGGGGCTTCCGTGGGGAGGGGCCTGCTCCACAGGCTACTGGAAGGGAGTCTTTGGGGGGCTCTTGCAGCCCCAGGAGATCTGGGGATGGGCACCCCGATGTTCTCTGTTGTGCTCTGGCCAGCCACCAGGCCCTGGCCAGCGCTGAAACAGAGGCCGTGTGCCGGGAGCGTGCTGGGAGGTCAGGGCCACCGCCCAGGGTGGGCTCAGGTTTCCAGGTCCCAGGGCCGGTGGGTCGGGTGAGCAGGTCCACGTGCTGTCTTTCCCGGGGGTCCTCCCTCACTGCTGCCCCATTGGTGCCTCGACAGGACCCAGGGCTGGAAGATGCTCTAAGCCCGGGGAAAAGCCTCAAAGTCCCCTAAGAGTTGGTGTTCCCCCCCCCCCCCCCCCCGCCGTGGAGCTGAAGCAGCCCTGTCCTGCCGGGTGCCGGCTTTGTCCCCGCGGTGGCTGACTGTCCACGCACTTGCTCTGCACTGACCAGTCCCTTGGCTGTGACTTCTTGGGTCCTGGGAGTCAAGGGTGCCCATCTCCAGCCTGAGCCTCAGGTGGCAGGGCCCCTGTCTTTCCTGCGGTTGGCACCTCGGCCCAGAGACAGTAGCTTTGAGCATTTGGAGCCACAGGCCTGGGCGCCTGGCTGTCTCTGAGGCAGCGACCCCTGTGTGCGACGGTCACTATGGAGTGACTTTCCCCAAAGCACTAGGTCCTGGGCGAGCCCTGTCGTGACTCAGACCAGAAGTGGTTGGCAAGAGAGTCTGTCTTGTCCTCAGAGAAGGGCTTGGAAAACAGTATCTGAGGGTCGTGTGTCCTGGGCATGGGGTCCTGGGGCTCAGAGGTCTTTAGGGAGTAATGTCTGTTGACCGGTCAGGGGCCTGCCCTCTCCACTGGCCAGGACGCCCGGGTCCCACCGTGGGCACAGCTGGGGCCTGGAAACGAGGCCCTACTGGAGCCCCGCTGGCGACGCTCGGTCCCCGGGACAGTGTTTCTCTGGCCTCAGGCCTCAGGGTGGTGAGAAAAGTCCTCGCCAGTGCGGATACCGTGGGCCTCGGAGTGGCCCCGGGCGGCGTGGCCAGTGTGCAGGGGCCCGGGCAGGCGGTCTCTCCCATTGAGGCCTCCCTCTGGGCTGAGCCCCCTTCGCCCTCCCATCACGGAGGCTCCAGCTGCAGACCGCCTGGCAGGGCAGGAGCAGGCGGCCCCTGGGCCCTGGCTGGCCGGTCTCTGGGCCCTGCGAGACTTGGGGCGTTTCGGCAGCGACAGGGACCCACCCGTCGGGTCTGGGCCCTCGCTGGCTCCAGGCCCTGGGAGGAGGGGCCCGTTGTCCCGTCACACATGCTCCCTGTGCCATGTGCCCCGGAGAGCGAGGAGCTGGCCGCAGACGCGCTCCCCGCCGCAGAGCTGCCGAGTGTGCACCGACGCCAGGAGGGGTCTTGGGCCGCGGCGGGGGCTTCCCGAGTGTCCCAGGTCCGTGGGGAGGATGAGAGGCGTCCGGCCCCTGGGAAGGGGGGAGGCGCACAGCTCCAGGGATGGTTTCGGGGCTCCCTCAGGGCGCCCAGACCGCGGCCTGAGTGGCGTGTCACTCACAGCACCCGCCCGCTGCCCAGGGTCCCACCTTCAGAGGAGCATCGCGGGGAGAGGCTGGATGCCCCGCAGGAGGCGTGGGCACTGGCTGGGCTCGTGTGTGGCGGGAGTCGGAGCCGGGCTAGGTGTGCGCCGCCCCCCACGCCCACACCCCTGCGCTCACAGACTCGCTTGTACACGTGCACAGGCACGCCCACTCGGTACACACAGCCCCGCACGCGTGCTCACCCACACATGCTCACACGCTCTTGTGCACACTTGCAAGCTCACACGTGCAGCTCGCACATGCTCGTGCACACACACGCACTTACACACAAGCCCACAAGGCACAGTCACCCCCATGGTCACACGCAGTGTACACGCACACACATGCAGTCATGCACGCTTGCCCAGTGTGTGTGCACACTGCATTTCTGAGCTTGGTGGCCCTTTGTCTGACCTCTCTCTCTGGGTCTGCCTGCTTTAAGCCCCGGGGAATGAACAACTTTGAGTGACAGGTGGCCCTGGCACACGGAACCCTTGGCTGGGGCCCCGGCTGTCCCAGGCTCCCGGACAGCCCCTCAGGGTCCTAGGCCCCTCGGAACAGCTGGCCCAGCCGCTGCCTGGAGCCTCCGGCCGGCGGGATACCACAACATGGCCTGGGCTGGGCTGGGGAGGCCCGGGCTTCCGGTTGCGGCCCCGGGGCCCTGACCAGCGGCTCCCTCTGCCTCCCCAGCCGTGTGGCCGTCGCCCTCTCCCTCACTGGCACATTCCAGCCCGACATATCCTGCTCACCCGCCACGTAAACTCAAGAGCCGTGGCCTCGCTGGGCCTCCCTAGAGGACGGAGGGGCCCTGGCCAGGTGGCAGAGGCCTTCCTCAGGTGCCCCCTCTGGGCACCGTTCTTGCTGGAGGCACTCACCTCAAGCCCTGTTTGGAGGCTGGAGAGGTGCCTGCGCTCTGGGACCCCACACGGCGAAGGGCGCTCAGTAGAGGCCGATCTGGTTAGAGCAGGCCCTGCCCTGTGGCCGCCCCCGACCCCCGGGCCCGAGCACACCTGCCGGCCGGGCGGGGCAGCGTCTTTAACCTTGTCCCTCGTACGAGGCTCGTGGACTCATGTTAACACGGAGCGGGACAGTGCCCTCTCTTCTCCCGGCCCTCACATTCAGGGGGTGCCCTTGCCTCTGCTGTCTGTGGATGGAACTCGGCCCTGAGACCTTTCTAGATGCTTCCTGAAGCCCAGAGGTGTGGAGGGCTCCTGGGAGGCCTTTGTAGAAATGTTGATTATTTGTATCTATTTCGTATTCATCCCGAATTGTAAATAGTGTACCGAGTGCGGCACAGGCACTTGCCTCGGATGCCATGCTGCAAGACCAGAGTGACAGCAGTGTCCCACCCTCTGGTGTCACACGCCCTCGAAATAAACGTGGTGTGCAGAGGGGCGGTCTGACAGCCCGTGGAGGGTCTGGGGGCTCTTGCAGCCAGTCAGTGGCGGGGTCCAACAGGAGGGGCTCCATGCCTCTGGTGCCCCCGCGCCCCGTGCTCACTGGCTCTGAATCAGACGCCCACTTCCCTGACTGACGCCCCCTTCCCTGAGTGGTCCTCCGCTGCCTTCGGCGGTGGTGTGGACAGACCTGCTCTCTGTGACCCAGAACGGGTCTTTAGGCCACCTGCTTGGATGTACCAGGGCTGGGTGAGGGGCAGGAGGGTGAGGGGGCCCAGAAGTAACTGGCTACCTGCCTCTGGCACCCAGGGGAGCCTGTGTGGCTGCCCCCAGGGGCAGGCTCCACTGGGCCCCTGCCAAACACTAAGGAGAGACAACCAGGGAGGGCTTCCTGAAGGAGGTGGTGTGGTGGGATTAGGGGCTTGCACCTCTCCTCTCTCCAAGGGACCTGGGAAAACCAGGCGCCCAGGCCAGGCCACTTCATAGTCCCTGGAGTGTGCCCGAGTGGGGACCACGGGTCTCTGGGGGGTCTTGTGGGGGTGGGGGCTGACTGCAGACCCCAGGAGGAGGAGCTCTTGGAGGGAGAGAGGCTTTAGCAAACAGGGTAGAGAGAGGAAGGCAGAGATGCTCCCTGGAAGCTGAGGCCCTCATCAGCCTCTCGGCGCCTCTCGTCCTGGACCCCTGCGTGGGTGTCCCTGGCTGGCAGAGGACGCCAGGGAGACCCTCAGGACAGGCAGATCAGGCGCTGGGGGAGGGGCCCGAGAGGGGCGGCCCGACGGCTGCCCCCCCCCCACGCCCAACCCTGGCTGGGTTTCAAAATGTCGTTGCCTTAATGCACGTTGGGAAATTCACTGAGGTCGCCCCAGGCCCCTGGCGTCTGCCGGGCACCGACACAGGACCCTGCCGCCTCCCCGACAGCTCCACAGATGGACGCAGAGCGGGCACCAGACCTGGTACCAGCCCCACGTCCGCCGGGCCCCCCCTCGCCCCGTCCCGCGCCCGGTCCCCCGCCCGCCGCCCTGCAGCTCTCACCCGCGCTGCTGCCTTGGCTGTCTGCACTTTGTTCTCGCTCCAAAGAATACTCATAATGCCTTCAGTACTGACGTACACTCTGACCACTCGTACGCACCCCTGCACCGTAGCCACCGGGCCTTTTCTTTTCGTGAATGTGTAACCACCGCACACTTGACCCTCGACTTGTGCATTGTCCGTTTTCTAGGGATAGACGCCCAGGGAATGAACTCTAGTTTTCTACGGACCAGCCGAGATGCTGACTCATTCAACTCACCGTCAGGTTGACACTTGTACCTGAGAGCGGGACCGCAGGGGTGGGATCTGGCAGCGAGGACGCATGTGGAAAGTTCCAGAAAGTTCTACTGCCACAGGGACTGTGCACCTAGTAAAACACAGTGATTCAACCTGCATGGTGTGTGGCCTCTTTCCTCTTGCCGTCTCGGGGCCGCTGGCCTGCGGCCCTGCTCACAAGGGGCCGGGCAGCGGGAGGCCGCTGTGCTCCCATGGGAGGGGGGGCTCTCACTCGCCAGGGTCAAGGCCTTAGGCTCTTGTCAGTGTCCTTTGTTTCTGTAACAAAGGGCTGCAGGTCGGAGCTTAAGACAGTAGGAGTTCATGCTCCCTCACCCTGGGCCTGAGCCCGCAGAGGCCCCTGCCTATGGCCCTTCCCTCGGCCTTCGGGAGCAGCCGGGGTCGGGGCCATCCCAGGGACCCCAGCACGCAAGCAGGGTTCATGGGTGCGGGTTCCACGCACATGGGTCCCGTGCAGACCCAGACCTCACTGCTGGCACTTGGCTTAAGGCCTGCTGTTGGTGGCTGCTTCCCAGTCTCTCCCCTCCCTCCTCCTGCACCCCTGCCCCCGCACAGGCCCAGCAGGCTGAGGTGCAGGGGTGCTGTGGGCATGGCCATCCCATGCCCTGCCCTGGGGGTCCAGGTGAGGGCCTGGCTCCCATCGGGTTTGAGATGCAGAGGCAAGCTCAGTCTGTGACTGTTTCCAGCGATGCTGTCCCCTGCCCTCCGGCATTCCCCCCCCCCCCCCCCCCCCCCCCCCCCCCCCCCCCCCCCCCCCCCCCCCCCCCCCCGACCATCCCCAGGCCTCCCGGGGCTTTCCGCACAGCAGGAGCGGATAAGCGGGCCTGAGAGGCAGTGCCCTGTCCTGGACGGGAATCCAGACCTGCCAGCCTCAGTGGGGCTCGAGGCTCACGGTCCTCGTGGCCCTTACACAGATGTCCTGGCCCTGTGGCGGTGGGGCCAGGGAGGGGCCACCGACCAGTGGTCCTTATGCTTCGAGACTTCCAGAAAGTTCTGGGCTGAGGTGTCTGAGTTTTGGGGAGAACTGGACCTGGCTTCAGATATAGCTAGGTTCCCGTCTGCAGGCCTGGATTCGCGTCTGTCCACCCACAGCACCAACCAGGGTCCTGCTGTGCCCCCTGCCTGTCCCTGCTGCTGCCAGGGGCCCAGGGGCCCAGGTCCCAGGGCCGTCCTGGGAACCCTGGAACCCGTACTGCATGGCCTTTGGGGGCCTGGACCAGCACCACCCACTCTGCCCAGAGTTCTCTGCAGCTCTGGGGATCTGACGAAAAACCCGGTGCCCCGTGTCCTCTGCAGGGGCCTCGCTACCCCTCACACACCGGCCCCCTGCGCTGTGTGGAGGAGGCTGGGGAGGAAACAGGAGCCCGCCTGTGACCAGCCCATCCCCCACCGCAGCCACAGGAGAAGAAGGCCACTGTCTCCTTGCACTCAATGGTCTTTGGTTCATTTCTCATGCCAAGAAGTGTCTCAGTTTCTCTAGGAACTGTCGCTAGGGGTAGGGTTAGGGTAGGGTTAGGGTAGGGTTAGGGTTAGGGTTAGGGCAGGCTGTGACTAACAGAGAAGCCCTAAGTAACCACGGGTCCAACACAATAGACTCACATCTGTCTTTCATGACAAACATATTACGGGAGGAACACAGCTTCTGCTTCTTCCATTGGCTGAAACCCAGTCTCCATCTTACGGAAGATCAGAAAATGATGCCGGGGGCCGTGTGCCGGCCACCCCTTCCTCAGCCCAGGTTCTGCTCCCTGTGAGGCTCACCGGCCTTGTGTGGACACTGGGTGCCTGACCACAGGGTGCACATAGTAGAGCGGGGAAGAGCAGGGCAGGGGATGACCCCACGGTCCTTCTGGCTGCTCCCAACGCATCCAGGCTTTCCTTGACGCTCCGTGCCTGGCCCACGTGTTGGCACAGCCCTGCATCAGGCCAGCAGCAGCGGGGCACACACCCCCCCAGACTCCCCGGGGAGAGTTGGTCGGGGCCGGTATGTGGCCTCAGAGCCTGTCTGGGCAAGCCGGAGCCTGCCCCAGCCCAGCTGCCCTGTGTCCCGGCCGCAGGCTCCCGGGTTGCTGAGAGCATCTGCGTGTTCCTGGCCCCCATCCTGGGCCGCCAGGCGCAGAGCTGCCTCCTGCTGTCTCCTGGGCCGGCGGGGCCCCTTGTCCAGTGCAGGACACAGGTTGGCGCTAGGCGGAGGGGGGGGGATGCTGCGGAAGGCGGCAGGGGGCGGGGCCAGACCTGGGCCGTGGGGGGGTGGGGAGGGGTGGCTGAGATGAGTGCGGCTGGCTTCCTGACCAGCGTCGGAGG
>PJEM01015305.1:19495-30775 GCA_004023845.1 Helogale parvula | reverse complement strand
GAAGTTTCTCAAAGAACAAGGAATTCTCCTCAAAGACTGCATCACGGAAACCCTGCCTGAGTTTCTGGCCCATGGATCTTAGGCTCAAGATGGTGACAGCTCCTTCCTGCTTGCCGGCCCCGCTTTACAGATTTCAGACCTGACGATTGCATGAGCCAGTTCTGAAATCTCTCCTCTCTGTCTCCCTGCTCAGTCCCTCTTCTCTGCCCAGCCCCTGTAGTCGGGGTTCTATGCCAAGCTTCTGTCCGTCTGCCCACCTGCAGGGCTCCTCTGAGTGGGCCCGGCAGGCACACAGGGGTAGAGTCTGCATCCTCACCGAGCATGGTGCACCCCTGCAGTAGCGGCAGCATTTCAGCGTCTTCTGGTCGCTGATTGGACTTGCAGGTGACCGATCAGAGCCCAGCCTGGCTGAACCTGGAACAGCATTCTAGCAGGACCTTGCCGTGCTGCAGAAGCGGCTTCTTCATCCCATTTGCTCCACCCCCGCCCTGCTTGAGCACACAGTAGGCACTTTGTAGATTGCAACTGGCTGATGAGTTGGTCTTTGTCTAGCCCCGGACACTTAGAATTGGCCCCTCCATCCACTGTAGCTTTTATTTCCTATCCAGACTTCTTTTTTGTGTGTGTGATAAGTTATACCTGCAATTTGCCATTTTAACCATTTTTATTTTTTATTTTTAAAAAAAATTTATCATTTATTCATTTTTGAAAGACAGAGAGAGACAGAGCACGAGCGGGGGAGGGGCAGAGAGAGAACAAGACACAGAATCTGAAGTAGGCTCCAGGCTCTGAGCTGTCAGCACAGACAGAGCCTGACACAGGGCTTGAACTCAGACGTGAGATCATGATCTGAGCAGAAGTCGGATGCTTAACCAACTGAGCCACCCAGGTGCCCCATTATTTTAACCATTGTTTAAAGTCTATTTATTTATTTTGAGAGGGAGAGAGAGCACACAGGTTGGAGAGAAGCAGAGAGAGACAGAGAGAGAATCCGAAGCAGGCTCCACGCTGCCAGCACAGAGCCCGAGGCAGGGCTTGAACCCACGAACCAGGAGATCATGACCTGAGCGAAGGTCCAGAGGCGGACGCTCAATGACTGAGCCACCCAGGCGCCCCACGGTTTTAGCCATTTTTAAGTGTACAGTTCAGTGGTGTTAGGCACAGTCACAGTGCTGCAGCCATCACCACCCTCCGTCTCCAGACCTTACTCAACTTCCCAAACTGATGCTCTGTCTGCATTAAACCCTCGCTTCCCGTGTCCCCTCCTCCCCCTGTCCCCAGCGCCCAGCATCTACTTTCTGTGTATGACTCTGACTCCTCTGGGGACCTCATGTGAGTGGAAGCATGCAGGATTTGTCCTTTTGTGACAGGCTTATTGCACGGAGTACAATGTCCTCCAGGTTCGTCCATGTGGTGGCAGGTGTCAGACGTCCTTCCTGTTTAAGGCTGATGGATAGACTGCGTTTACTTATCTGGTCATCTGCTGGTGGGCATTTGGATCGTTTCCAGCTTGAGGCTGCTGTAAATAAGCTGTGAACACGGGTGTGTAAATATCTGTCCGAGTCCCTGCCGTCGATTCTCCAGGTGCATACCCAGCGGATCTCTGGGTCGCATGGCCATTCTGGGTTTATGTTCCTGTGGACTCACCATGCTCTTTTCTTTATCAGCTGCAGTGTTTCGTAAACTTACCGCCACATACAAGAGTTCCAGTCCTGCACACCCTCGCCAGCGCCTGTTTCTTGCTTTGCTCTATTTCTTTTTAAGTTTATTTATTTTGAGAGAGACAAAGAGTGCAAGTAGGGGAGGAGCACAGAGAGGGAGAGAGAGATTTTCAAACAGGCTCCTCAGTGACAGCGCAGAGCCCAACGTGGGTCTTGAACTCACAAACTGTGAGCCGAAACTAAGAGTCGGATGCTCATCCTACTGAGCCCCCCCAGCGCCCCATTTTCTCAGAGAGCAGCCCTCCTGGATGCCAGGTATCTCCTTGGGGTTTTGATTTCAGGCTCCTGGTGGTCGGTCTGCTTCCCTCAAGGAAGGACCCATGTTTTGTTGACCTGTATTCACGCCGGATGAATGAATGAATGAGCTAGCAGAGAGATTTTTGGACGGACTCTGTAGCCACGCTCAGTTAAGAACCCCCCACCCCATCAAGCCAACCACCCTTCTGCGTTTCTTTACTGAGGTTCACGCAGCTCCAGGCCAGGAGAGCCAATTCCATCCACTCCCTTCATCCTGAGCCCAGGAGGAGCTGCAGGGTGGGTGTGGGCTGTGGTCAGTGGCTCCCTGAGTCAGTGACTGAGGGACTCTGATTCAGTGAGGGCTTCCCCCTCCCTCATTTCAATTTTTCCCAGGGCATCCATAATGTCATGCTATATGGCACAGTGTGTGTGTGTGTGTGTGTGTGTGTGTGTCTGTGTGTGTGTGATGTATTATTCCCTGTAGCAGCCATTCCCTGTGGCTCACAGTGGAATGAGCCAAGCACTGGCTTTGCACTCAGACATGCAGGGGCATAAATTGCAGCAATGAGATGATGTGGTCCCCCTCGGAACAGGCATCCAGTCTCTGGGAGCTCTGGATTCTTCTGAGTGTAGACTAGGGATGCCAGGACCCTCAGGGTCTGATGGTTCTGGTACTGAGTAATAATAAATATTCATCGGGGTGCCTGGGTGGCTCAGTTTGTTGGGCATCCAACCATCAGCTCAGGTCATGATCTCATGGTCCATGAGTTCGAAGCCTGCATCGGGCTCTGTGCTGACAGCTCAGAGCCTGGAGCCTGTTTCAGATTCTATGTGTCCCTCTCTTTCTGCCCCTCCCCTGGTCACGCTTTGTCTCTGTCTTTCTCAAAAATAAATAAACATTAAAAACATTTTTTAAATAAATATTTATCAATTACATTGGCACTTTACGTCTATCAGTTCATTTGAGTTGGGTGCTGTTTTCTCCATTTTAAAATTTTATTTATTTTTAATGTTTATTTTGTTTATTTTTGAGACAGTGTGAGTAGGGGAGGGGCAGAGAGAGGGGAAGAGAGTATCTCTAGCAGGCTCTGCATTGTCAGCACAGAGCCTAAGGAGGGGCTCCAACTCACCAACTGCAAGGTCATGACCTGAGTGGAAGAGGGACGCTTAATGGACTGAGCCCCTCAGGCGCCCCTCCATTTTTTTTTGGAGAAGGAAACTGAGGTTCCAGAGGACAGGTGGCCTACCCGAGATCACACAGCTGGAGCCCAGCCCCTGAAGCTGTGCGGCCCCAGAACCTGAGGACTTGACCGCTGCATGGTGCTTGCCACAGGGGTGCCCATGACCTTCACAGCAAACCTAGGAGGCAGACGCTGTTAGATCTGAGGCTCAGAGAGGTTGAATGACTCAGCTCAAGGTCACACAGCTGGACTGGGATTCAGCACAGTTCGCTCGGACGCAACGCCCAAGCTCTCAGCCTCATCCGGGAACCGCGGCAGCGAACGACGCATGGCGGCCATCATTGTTGCGAGCGTTTTCCCGCGTTGCTCTTCCGCTGGCCTTAAGAAAAGCGACATTGACCTGTGCAGCCTGTGGGCTTCCCTGCGGCTCTCCACGATTCCACGTTAAGCGGAGCCTCCGAGGCCCGGGGGCGGGGAGGGGGGCGGCCCAGGCACAGACTGTGCAGAGATCCGCCCCCCCCCCCAACAGCCAAGCAGCCTGGGGCGGGCTCACCCCCACTCCCCGCTGGAGAGCCTGGAGCCTGTCCCGCCCAGGACCAGCGGCCTCCCTCCCGCCCTCTGGGAGTTGTCACGGCAACTGCGTGGGCATCTCAAAGGCGTCTCCTTCAATAATCGGGGCCTCTGATCTCCGGCAGGCCTGTAATGAAGGGACAGTTTGTTAGCGCTGACATAAACATTGGGTTACCCGAGCCGCCTATTTCATGTCCTTTAAGAAGTCAGCTCAAGCCAGCGACAGCCGAGCAAACTGTGAAGATATTTATTTGTTCAGCTTCCTATGGTTCACGAGGCCAGGATTTTTTTTTCTTTTTGTAATCATTGATTTTATTCTTTCTTCCTTTCTTCCTTTCTTCCTTCCTTTCTTTCTTTCTTTCTTTCTTTCTTTCTTTCTTTCTTTCTTTCTTTCTTTCTTTCTTTCTTTCTTTTCTTTTCTTTTCTTTCTTTCTTGGTAAAGAAATAACAGTATCTCCGAAAGTGATCACGTATTTTTTTTCCTCCAGGCAGCCCACAGTGAAGGCAGGTGGAGTTTCAGGGTCTGGTCATGATCGTAGGAGACACCATTTGTGCAGACTGTCTGGTTCATGGAGTTCTTTCTTGGGCCTCGCCGCTTCGGGATGGACCAGCTCTGAAAGGAAAGCAGAACATCCACCCTTGTTCCCATGGGCAGGTGTGGAGAAGAAAAACAGAGAGGCTTAGTCACATACCAAGGGTCACACAGCCGAGACATGATGGAGACCGGATGGGAACCACCCAAGACTTTCCATGAAAACAACCCAGAGTTCTCTCTGCTCACCCTGTGTTGCGGTTGGTGACTTGCTGTAAGGATCTGGAAGGAACTAAACGGATTAACCCCCAAATCTGCAGTAGTGACAAGGGGGGAGTGTGTGACCTAGATGTCTCCATGGTTTTTCAGTATCATTAACTTGATGATGTTTTGGGGAAAAGGAATACTAAGAGCAGCTACAAAAACAAAGCTCAGCCGCTAGTGGCTTCATATTTCTTCTTAGCAAGACAGGACTCTGGGGTAGGAGGGAAGATTGCGGACTCTAGGAAGGTGGCTGTGCTGGGTGTCCCCGGGGCTTCCCGACCAGGGACTTAGGGTTCCTCCAACGGTCCTCAGTTTCCATCACTGGGCCCCTGGGCTTGCAGGTTCCTAGCCTTTGCTCCTCTGACTGTATGACCTTCGGCAAGTTCCTTAACCAGCCTGAGCCTCAGTTTTCTCATCTGTGAAATGGAGCTGACCACTCCACACCTTTCTCATAGGTCAGGATTCTGTGTGGGGACAAAACAAGCCCTTGTCGAACACTAAAAGTGTTTAGTTCTCAGGCAGCACCAGAGCGATGAAGGACGGACCCTGGCTCAGGGTCAGACGTTCTGATTCCGAGTCTCCATGATCTGAAGGACCTAAGCTACCTCTCGGGGCCCCCGCTTGCTTCTTACAAAACGGGACGTCAATCTCCGGCAGGGACTGCGGCTGCTCCGTGCTCCTTGGCTCGTCCAGCACCTGCCCTGAGCTGGACTCCCCGTCCTACGCTGTGCGTTTGAGACGCCACCTCTTACAACTCGCCGGTCTCATGTACCCATTTTACAGAAGAGCAGAGTGAGGCTTGGCAAAGTTAAGTAACTTGTGGGAGGTCCCCTGGGGTCCCAAGCGGCAGATCTGAGATTTACACCATGCCTGTCTCACTGCTCTTGGGCATGGTGAGAAAGGAAGTGTGCTCACGGAAGGGGTGGTAAGAATTCCCATTTTGTCAACTTCTGTCTCCTCCAACTGGGATGGCTTCTCTGCGCCCCCCCCCCCAATTTGATGCCGCAGGACACAGACCTCCCAACTGCCAACAGAATGAGCCAGCCCTTCAGGGGGAAGGCATGTGGCCCCAGCCAGGCAGCAGGGGGTGGGGCGCCGGCCCCCTTCCTCTCGGAGCCTGTCTGTGCGGGAGCCCGGTCCCCAACTGTCCCCTGGGGTCAGATCCATCACGCCGCGGCTCCACTCCATCAGGCGTGCTCAGCCGGAGGGTCAGGCGGCCCACCGCCGCCGGGCGCTGGGAGCGCATCACAGCCATATTTAATTTAATTAAGGCTGTCAGCACTATTGATTTTGGCGGTTTCAATTACTAGCCTGTTATGGTTTCTGGATCAACTGATCTGTGATGGGTCCTATCAGCAAAGACACACATTGAGGAGAGGGCCCTTCATCTCCTTTAAAACCTGACACAACCTGCCACGGGCCATAAGTTATTGCTTTTATCCAGCCCGGCTCCCCTTCCCTTCCTCATAATTAATTTCTCATTAGACAGCTCTTTATTGTTTAATTTGTGCAGTTTATAATCAAATTGGGCACATTAATTGTCGTTGAATTTAAGGCTAATGAAAAATAAAGGTTTTCAATAACTTACTCTTCCATTACTCCCGACAAGATAAAATAAAGCGCTCGGAGAAGTGTCAGCGTTTTAAATTATAAATTAGGTTTTTTAAAGAGCGTGGGCATTTAAAGAGCAGTTATCACACATTTAGTAATTATAAATCCTATGCTGCAAAACAATTATTAAGATATAATTATGCTGCTTTACCCTTCGGCAGTCGCTTCAGGGCCCGATTCCTCGTGGTGGGAGGTGGGGGGATCCCGTTGGGTTTGAAGAGGGAAAAGGACCAGGAGAGAGTGAAGTGGGCAGACTTGGAGCCGGGGAAGCCTCCCTACTTTTCGCTGATGCATCCAAGGACGCATCCAATTTCCATTGCTGGGCGTGTCTCTGTCTCTTTAGATCTGTGACAGGCCGCGCAGGGCCCGTGGCTGGGCCCAGGCGCTGACGAGTCCCACAGTTGGGCAGTGGCGC
Source organism: Helogale parvula (assembly GCA_004023845.1). Taxonomy (NCBI): domain Eukaryota; kingdom Metazoa; phylum Chordata; class Mammalia; order Carnivora; family Herpestidae; genus Helogale; species Helogale parvula. The sequence continues at coordinate 24,244 of PJEM01015305.1, read as the reverse complement.
AGACATGGGCCCCACGGACGCACACACAGACAGACGGGAGTGGGAGTGGGTGAGATCCAGCTGTGGGGTGGCTTCCAGTAGGAGGCGTTACTTGAGATTTGGGGGTGATCTTCCTGGTGGGAGAGTGGGGAGGGCACTGCAGGCAGAGGTCCCTGTGTGAGATGCCTGGCAGTGGCCATTGCTCTGGGGGGAAAGAAAGTCATCTGCAGGTGGAGTTGGGGGCCCAGAGCCATGAGGTCACCACGGCAGGCCCAAGACTGAAGGGAGGTTGGGGGGTCGGGTGGACAGAAACAACAAGGTGGTGTGTTTAGAGACCAGACCCCAGATAGGGCCCTGAGAAGACTCAGGCAGCTGAGCGCCTACTTTGCACCATTCACATCTACTAAGCCCTGTCGTGACCTTGTCTCCTATAATCCATCCAGCTTGCTTGGGAGTGGGGGTCCCCATTTTGCAGACAAAGGAGCTGAAACCTGTAGAGGTCAAGCCCCTAAGGCCACACAGCTTGTAGGTGAGAGCACGGGAATTAAAGCCTGCTTCACTTTCCGCCATGTCGCACCTGCTGCCTGTGGCGTGCCTATGGCATGCAGGGGACGAAGAAATCTGCAGGATGACCAGACAAGGCAGACGAGTTACAGCCCTTGGAGTGATGTCCCTGGAACCCGAGAGGAAGAACAGGAAGAGACCAGCCGCACTTGGAAGATGGGCTTGGTGCCAAGCAGAGCACTAAAGAACCTATGTGTTCCAACTCTGACTGGCGGACTTGTGGTGCATGAAGGGATCCATGAGTCCACTCGCTCAGCACCCCTGGGCCAGGCCCTCGGGACGGCAGGCCAGGAGCAACAGAGCGGAGGCTGACATTCTGCGGGCAAAGCAGATTTCAGTGGAGAAACCCACATAAAACACGTGTGGGTTTGCTAGAGGAGCGGGCCGCTTTGGGCCCCTAGCAGGGTCCCCGGGGAAGAGATTAGAGATGACCTCGCTGAGAAGGAGGCCCTTGTGGGAAATTTCTCAGTAAAAGCTCTCCTCTGGAGGGAGTGGGCTGCTTCCAACAACCACTCACCCTGAGCTTCTAGAACAGATCATGTCTCCCTGTGCTCTGGAGACTGAAGGCTGGAATCTGCAGGAACATTCTAGAAGATTCTAGAATATTCATTCTTAGGGATCTTAGGAATAGTCCACAAACAAAGCTATCAAACAAACAGACATCACTTGTTGGTTGTGACTCTGGAAAGGGGCACAGCTCCAACGTGAGGAGTTGTCTGTTTCCTCAGAGAAAGTGAGGACGGCCGTGCGCTCTTCAGGGCATGGCTCCTAGAATCAAGTCCGATGCCTCGCCTGAGGTTCCCGGCCTGGCACTGGGCAGGGACGCCGCTCTAGGAGGTGCTGGCGAAGCTTCCGGACCGCCTGCTCGCAGACAGGATTCTGGACACCAGCGCCGCATGCCAGCCTTACAGGAGAACCAATGGATCCTCACGGGGGACAGATCTCACGCCACGAGCATGAGGCAGGACAGCTGGGGACAGATGCCACATCCATGCTCTGCTCCAGCGCTGTGAGTCTCCGCCCACTGCCACTTCCCTTGTAGTGAGGGAGTGACAGAGAATGCTGAGTCCCAGGTAAGATTCCAGGGATTTCTCCCAAGACAGGAGCGGATCCCTTCCTGGGGAGGAGGACCTTGGCTGATCTCGAACCCACGCACAGCCCACGTGTTCTCACAACGGTTTTCCATCCACCGTCTGTTGAGGACAGAGCGCATTCAGTTAATGTATCATAGTGGAGCACCTGCCATGTGCCAGGTGCTGGTGGGCAAGAGAGCCCACGGTCCCATTCTGAGGAGAGTACAGGCCTCGGGAGGCGGACGTCCGAAGGGCCCAGGGAGAAGACGATTCTAGACGGGGACAGATAGCAGGTGGAGCCGGGGCCCGAGGAGTCTGGGAGGAGGAGGCTTCCTCGGAGAGAAACACGACCTTTGAAGCCAACCACCCGTGTGGCCGCCAGCAAATCATTTCACCCCTGTGCCTCAGTTTCCTCATTGGGAGATGAGGGAACAGCGCACACGTGGTCGCTGGGTTGTTTGGAGGAAGAAGTGAGGAGTGAGTGAGGCAGCTGAGGGGCCCCGCCCCTGGGGAGCACTGGGCTGCTGCGCGGATGGGACACAAGACCGGGAGGGGAGCAAGGAGACAAGGAGGAGTTGACCACAGTCCACTAAGCAGAAGCCAAGGGTGCCTTAGACTGGGACAGAGCAGCTGAAGACAGCGAGAGAGTGAGAGAGACAGTGGGAGGGAGGGGAACAGTGTGGCAGCAGAAGGAACAGCACGTGTGAAGGCAGGAAAGAGGCTGTTTGTTTGGAAAACAAAAGGCCTGTTTAGTTGGAATGAGTGAGGAAGACAGCCTTAGGGGGTGAGGTCAGAGGTTACAGGCAGGGGTCAGAGTCTATAGAGCCTGACAAAGCGGTGTAAGGAGGCTGGGTTGAATCCTAAGTAGTGAGGAGCCATTGTGTTGTTTTTTTACATTGAAATATAACTCCTGTACCATAAAACCCATCCCCTTATTCTAAGCAGGGGATGTTGGAAGACAATGACGTAGGCTGTCAAGACGCCCCGTGATTCCCACCTCCTGATATTCCACTCATGTGTACCCCCCTCCTCCCGAGTGTGGGAACAGCCTGTGAGCTGCTTCTGAACAACTGAAATGCAAAGCTGATGAGGAGTACACCCGATTACATGTATGTGATCAGTTTACATAAGATTGTAATCGTCACCTTGCTAAGCGGCGCCCTACTGTTGGCTCTGATGAGGTGTGCATCCATTTTGGGGGAAGTCCACATCTGGGCAGGGACCTGCCTTCTAAGGAGCCGAGGGCAGCATCCCGTCTACAGCCAGCAAGACTAAGCAGCCCTCCATCCTACAACCATAAGGAACTAAGTTCTGCCAACAAGTGCATGAGCTTGGACGCACATTCTTTCCTGGCCAAGCCTCCTGCCTAGCAGAGAACCCAGTTAAGCCATTTCAGACGTTGTAAGTCTGAGATCATGAGATAATAAATATACACTGGTGTAAGCCACTGAACTTGTAGTGTTACTGTCATACAGCAGTAGGTCATTAATTCAGACACACTTCTCTATGGGTCCGTCACGTTTCTGCCCATCTCACAATCAGAAGCTCTGATTACCTTTGTTCCACACTATCTTTTCGAAGATGTTTGTATAGTGAACAACTTTAGAAGATAGAGACGGTGTCTGCCTCCCAAACAGGGGGCAATTTGTTTGCCGTCTAGTAGGATGGAGATAAATGTCTCCCTCCAGGACAAAAGGTTGGGCACGTTTGCTTGCGGCGCATTGTAAAAGATTCAGGTTCCCGGAGCTTGGGGCTCCTTTCCTGTAATGCATCCTTCTACCTCTGCAGGGATTTCTGGATCCTGTCACTTCCCCCTACAGGAACTGGGGAGTTTGAGACAATGGTATCCTGGCTATTGTTACTGCTGTCGGGAATATGCTGTTCTTTGTTTCTGATCCGAGAGTCTCGTGTCTTCTGCCAGTATCCATGAAACCACGGGAGGCTAACTCGTTTGCTTGCAAGGAGGTTAAAATCCCAGACCCTTCTCAGCCCTTGGCAGAGCAGTGACATGACCTTATTTGAATTTTTAAAAGCTCTCTTGGGCTGCTGTGCGGAGGGGACAGGCAGGCAAGAACACAAGTGAGGAGACAAGGTAGGAGGTGACTGCAGTTCACGGGGCAGAAGCCAGTGGTGACGCCATGGATTGAATGAATGTGTGTGTCTCCCTCAAAGTTTATATTTTGAAGCTCAGCCTCCAATGGGATATTAGGAGGTGGAGCCTTTGGGAGGAGGTTGGGTTTAGATGAAGTTATCAGGGTGGGGCTTCATGATAGGATTGGCATCCTTAGAAGAAAAGAAAAGACACCAGAGATCTCATCTCCACGATGGGAAGGCGTCTGTCTGCAAACCAGGAAGTGTCCTCTCCAGAGTCTGAACCAACTGGCACCTTAATCTTAGATTTCCCAGCCCTCAGGACCTTGAGAAACATATATCCGTTGTACAAGCACCTGGTGTGTGAGGTTTCGATGTGGCATCTCGAACTGACTAAGGCAGAGGGGTGGGGCCAGGGCAGCCCTAGTGAGGATGGTGACGGGGGCTTTGAAGGAAGATCTGGAAAGACATACTCAGGAATAAAGACTCAGGAATACTCCTGAGGTCAGGGACTGTGCACACGGTGTGAAGCAGCTCTCTTCGCAAGATGAGGATGAAGATGAGGGTGGGGGGAGGCAGGGAGACTGGTTTGGGATGGGTTGGAAAGATGCCTGCCGGGGGGCACATGGGTACCCGATCGGGGGGGATCAAGATGGGCATGCACTGCAGATCCGGACTCACAAAAAGATGCAGAGAGGAGAGAAGGGAGAGGGTGCCCAGGACACCCCAGCACATGGAGGCCAAGAAGGGTCTTGAGCGCTGACCACACGTGGTGGAGCCCTGCCTCAGGATCGGGAAGCCCCTTGGTGGGCCAGGCACTTACTCTCTTGGTTTTGGATGATGGGGAGGTGGAGCAATTCCCGGACGGGGTCCCTGAAAAGCAGGAGGTCCTTGGCGGAGAAGCAATCTACCAACTGGTATGAAAGTATTTTCATAGCTAAACTGACAGATTCATTGCACCAGTGTCCACTGAGTAGCACCTTGACTTCATGCCCTCTTGGCAGGTCTGACCTGGGCCCCCTCCCCCGATTCCCTACATCCC
>PJEM01015305.1:0-19395 GCA_004023845.1 Helogale parvula | reverse complement strand
CCCGAGATTTATGGCCACAGCTAATAGGCTGCCCCTTCACGAGACATAAATCTGGGGCCTGCCCAGGGAGCTGCTCCTGCTGAGAGGCCAGTTAATTGTTCCACCTAGAGGGATCCATGGAGGAATGTTCAATTAGGCCTCTCAGAAAATTTGGAGCATTAAATAAGGCGAACAGGGATTTGGGCGCCATTGTTTGCCGAGAAGCCGCCTTCTCTTGCTCCCTGGCTCGCTGTAGGTCCTGGGCCTCTGCTGGGTCTTCTCTGACTGGGAGGCCTTCTAGAAGGTTCCGGAGTGGTGCACCTCACAGTCGGCTGAAAGCAAGACAACACAGGATTCATCGTCCTACAAAAGTCCTTGGGACTTTCTCCTCCAGAGGCAACTGCTGACAGCCGTTCCGTGTCCTTGAACTGTCTGCTTCCATTCTGGGGGCCTCTGTCTTCCTCTAAGATGGGGTGACCCTGTCTATTCCTTCTGCCTCACAGCATCGCTGGAAGGGTGAAGTTCATTCCTTCGTGCCTTTATTCACTCAACAACCCTTTGCTGAGGGACCAGCCTCCTGCGTGCCAGGAAAAGTGCTAGATCTGGAGCTCTGGGGGGAAATAAGACGAAATTCTGTCTTCACGGAGCTCCCGGTTCTGAGGGAAGGCAGACAAAAGGAACCCGAAGGTGTGGACGGATATATGTTATGATAGAGGCATGGTGGGGGGTGGGGTGGAGGGGATGTGGGAGCCCAGAGGTGCCTAGCCAGCTGGAGGGTAACATCAGTCAGGGAGGACTTCCTGGAAGAGGAGACATTCTATTATTTTGTCGTGCCTGTGAGTGGTCGAGCCTCCCTGACACATCACCCCAGCATGTCCCACGACGGCAGGTCTTTGTGAGCACACTTGAAGAATATGTCACTCTCACTCTAGATTAACAACCAGAGTCACTGAGTCTGTCGCTATTGATTTAAAACCTGGGGATCAGAGAGGTTGAGTAACAGGCCCACGGCCACACAGCCAGCAAGCGGCGGCACAGATGGTGAGCCCAAGGCCTACCACCCTGCAAGATGTGTGGTCAGGTCACACGGTGAACTCACATCCCATTCTCTGCCGGGACCCACTGTGGGAGAGGCCTTGCTTTGAGGCATTGTTTCCGGAGACCTGAAATTTGGCAAGCCCTTTGATGGGTCACCACCATGTTGCTGAGCCCAGCCGTCCGCCAGCCTGTGACCTGGCCACACGGTCCCCGGCCCGTGGAAAGAGGTCCGCAGGCTCCTCCACTGAGCTCACAGACTCCCTTTCCTCTCTCCTCCGTGATGGCTCACAGTCCTTGGGGTGCGGCCTCCAGATCCTTCTGGAACCAGGGCTGAGCTGCCGGCTGATCCCCGTGCACACACTGCCCACTTCATGAATAGCCCGCTTCTTAGATCTCAACTCCCCACACTTAAAAAATGCCATCTTTCATGGGGCGCCTGGGTGGCTCAGTCGGGTAAGCGTCCGCCTTCGGCTCAGGTCGTGATCTCATGGTCAGTGGGTTTGAGCTCTACATCGGGCTCTGGGTTGACAGCTCAGAGGCTGGAACCTGCTTCGGATTCTGTGTTTCCCTCTCTCTCTGCCCCTGCCCCACTCACGCTCTGTCTTTCTCTCTGAAAAATGAATAAATCTTAAAAAAAACAAAAACAACAAGGAACCATCTCTTCCCATCGGACCCTGATGGGTACCAGCACCAAGTCAGGTACAGAGTGGAAAATGTTACCTGGGGGGGAGACGCAAATGATACGGACACCAATTTCAACTGTCTCTGTGTTGGTGAGCACTGGTTTTGGCTGATCTGAGGTTTAGTGGTCTCCCAGTCTTGCCTAACGCATGAATAGGACATCACACACCAGGGCTCCTTCTCTAAACCCTGTGCCTTGTCCCCTAACAGGACAACGTGGAGAGCAGAGGGATGCCCAGCAGGGGCCGAGTGGGCGTGGGCAGTCCCCGGCACCTGGCCCCTCCATGCCTCAGTTTCCTTATCCACCGTTAGGAATAAAACGGATCCGGGCTGAAACACGGCTCAGAAAATTCTTTGCAAACTGGAAAGTGCAGCGGAAGGCAGAAGGCATTATCATCTTGCTTTGCATTTTTATTTTTAACCTGCATGAAATTCTGGAAACGATTGGCTGCCAAGAAATGCTAAGCCGTAGTTTATGTTCCACGGGAAAATCGGGTTTATTTTAAGTGGGGAATTGCACGGTGCGCAGCTTATTTATTTGGGAAACCGAGACAGAGCCAAGGTAGCCACCAGCCCCCAGCTCCCTCCTTGGCCGTGCCCCAGAGTTCACTCCGATCACGTGCTCACGGCCGAGGCGCTTCCCAGGAGGGGAGCAGGGCTGTTTCTGCCCAAGGCCACGGCCTCCCTCACGCCCCTCACCTCCTTCACCCCCCTGGCGTGGGCAGCCTGCCCTGAACACGGCTCCCATTCAGGCATAGTAGCTTTTCACACCAGTAGAAACATGGCTGTTGGCCTCCCCAAGCACAGAGAAGTGGCAGGAGCTACGTGGTCCCCCAGCAAGCTCGTGGACGGCAAGTTTCAAAGCCCTGACCCGCTTCAGGGAGAAACACTTGTTCCCAGCTGTGGGGAGGGTGGGTCGCCGTGGCTCTCTCCTGAGTCCCTCTCCAGACTTGCCCTCTTGCTCAAGGGGCAGGGAGGGGGACCGTCTTGTCTGAGGACCCGTCCTTCTGAGCCCATCCTGCACCTTCAGTGTCCCTGGTCCCCGCTCCCCACGGACATCTCCCGCACTTGAATCGCAGTGTCTCCTAGGGAACCAGACCTGGGACAGACACTAAGAGGGGCTGAGGCCAGCACAGGCCGGCCCTCCGGACACCCGGGCCTCTGACGCACAGGGAAGTGTGCAGTGTGGACCGGGTACCACAGCGACAGCGCCGGCCATGTGGCCCGCCACTGGCCTGCTCAGTCACCCCTTCCTCACTCTGCTTCCCTGTACTTCCCACAACGCTGGGTGACAGCCCCTGTTGGCCAAGGCCACGCAGCTCCTGACGTTCTCTTTGCTGGTGGGACCCCCCTGGTGGGTCCACAGGACTCGGATAACTAAGATTGTCTCTGCAGACCCACAGTTTACAGTCTGACTGATGCATCAATGGTTCAGTCCCTCAAACTTGCTGCACTGGGCACAGTGCTGGACACTGGAACGCAGGGCAAGGGCTCTGTGCCTGCCCGGACTTGCTGTAACATGACGCACTGCAGAAACACGTCCTGGCTGCCTAGGAAAAGTGGCCCAAAGGGTAGAGGGAGGGCCCTGCCAGGGTTGACTTTCTTCTGCTCCAACAGCTGCACCCACCCACTGGAGCTGAACTTGTTTCCTATCTCTAGCTGCAAGGAAGGCTGGGAAATGTAGTTTTTAGCTCTCCAATTCCTGAAGTTCCGAAGGGGTCGCCAGGTGAATGGGGCCCAACTGCATGAACCTGTCTACACCGCTGTGGTTTTCTCTGCGGCTCTGATCAGCCTCCCACATTCCTTGTACGTTCATGCTTGTTTTCTTCTCCCTCTGGAGGGTAAGCACCCACTTATATACCCCCAGCACCTGCCCAGGGCAAGCATACGTGTCCAATGAGTATTTGTTGAGTGGGTGAATGAGTGCTTTAAACCATTGCAACTGCCTCTCACAGACCATTCTGCCCCCAGCCTTTCGCCATTTCATCCTTCACACAGTTACTAGAGACCCCTGCCCCCAGAATAAAGCTCACTAGATCTCCCCTCTGCTGAGGAATCCCTTCATGGCTCCCGGCTGCCCCGGAACCAAGTCTAGCCTCTCCTGCCAGCCCCCAGAGGCACTTCTAATCCAGACACTACATTCCCAGCCTTATCAAGTATGCACCCCTGCCTGCCCTCTCGGGCCACCCCAGCTGCACCTCTCTGCACATGCAGTTTGCTCTGCTCAGATGACCTCCCACACTTCAAAGGACAGACTCCTATGCAAGCTTCAAAGCCCAGCCCCAAACTCCCCTCCCCAGCAGCATTGTGACTCTCTACTGACACTTTTCTGTTTCCTTGCTTGTCTCCTCTCTGGACAGTCACCTCTCAGAGGCCAGTGACTCTGTGCTAGCCAGCTCAGCAACCCCGGAACCCATGCCTGGCACAAAATGGGCACACAAGAAATGCTGGATGGGTGGATGGATGGATGGGTGGATGGATGGGTGGGTGGATAGATGGATGGGTGGATGGATGTATGGATGGATGGGTGGATGGATGGATGGATGGGTGGATGGATGGATGGCTGGTTGGGTGGATGGATAGATGGCTGGGTGGGTGGATGGCTGGGTGGATGACTGGATGGCTGGATGGTTGGTTGGATGGGTGGATGGACACGTGGATGGATGGATGGTTAAATGGGTGGGTGGATGGATGGATGGATGGATGGATGGATGGATGGATGGATGAGTGGATGGATGGGTACATGGATGGATGGATGGATGAGTGGATGGATGGATGCATGGGTAGATGGATAAGTGGATGGATGGATGGATACATGGATGGATGTATGGATGGGTGGATGGATGGATGGATGGATGATTGAATAGATGGATAGATACATGGATGGATGGATAGATACATGGATGGATGGGTGGATGGATGGATGGGTGGGTGGACGAATGGATACACAAGACAAATTCTAAGATTACCAAGTTGTCTGTGTGGCTAGAACAGAAGATTCAGGGCATATTCATGGAACTGTCTTCATACCGACTTCCTACCTGATCCCCAGCTATAGTGCCATGAGGTCACCAGGGGACAGTTTTTCAGTCCCATTTTATATGCAAAGAAACTGAGGCTGGGAGAGGGTTTAGCAGCCTACGCAGCCAAGCGGCAATGCTGAGACCGGCACAATGACCTTGTGACTCCAGAGACAGTGCTCCTGGCTCAGCCAGCCCCAGGGCGGCATGAAGTGCGACAATTAAGACTTCACTGAGTTCCAAATTATATGGCCCTTGTGCTCCAGAGCAATTAACACGGAACCACCGGATGGCATTCGCAGCTGGTGTGCCCACGTGGGCGACATGGAGGCATTATTATCTGGTGCCACGCAGCCTGCCCAGCCCTGCCCTGGACCCAGGGCTGCAGAGTGTGGGGCTCGGAGCAGAGAAGAGGCTGCCTCAGACTTCCCAGCTCGAATCTCCCCTTCTCAGAGAGACTCACTCTGACCATTCTATTGAAATGCGCCCCCCCCTCAGCCACTCTCATCCCTGATTCAGAAGCTATTCTATTCTTTCTCTAATGTGTCCCTAAAAGCTAATGTGGAGCTTGGCTTACAGCAGACACTCAAAGAGACTTTGGCTGAGGGAATGAATGAATGAATCAATGAATGAATGCATACTGAATGCACAAATGCTGGGGTGCCACTAACTAGTGGTATGACTTTGAGCAAGTCATCTCACTCCTCTCCGAATCTCCGCGAGGTCCTCCGTAGCGTGGGGAGAGGGACTCCCACCTGCCCAGCGAGTGTGAGTCTCTAGAGAAAACAGGTGGAAATGCTCGGCGTGGGGGCTGGCACATAGAAGGGTCTCAAAATTTTTCTCTTGTCCTTCTGATCTCCCCCAGTTCCTGCAGGGGCACTTGATAGTCATTTAATATGATTTCATGTCTCTAACTTAGTGACTGTCCAAAGGTAGAGGGATTCAGGACGGCCATTATCTATTGCTGAGTAACAGATGATCCCAAACATAGTGGTTTAAGACACTGATTCTGTTCTGTGTGATGATGTGGGGGTCAGAGATCTGGGCAAGGTCCATCAGGGCGACCCTCATGCCCCATGTGGCATTGACCGGGCCAAGTGGCAGCATGTGGGCTTCTGGGCTGGGCTGGGCTGTAGGAGATGCACACACAGACAGACAAGTTCAAGGCAATCCTCCTTCCACGTGGGATTATTTTTCAAGTCCCGGCAGGTCGGGGGTGGCAGAGGGGAAAGTGTCTTCATCACAGGAAGAGCCTCTAATGCAACGACACCTGCAGTGTCATCTCCAGCAAGCCATGCTCCCTCCTCCACTCCAACACTCAGTCAAAACCACAAACCCCCGTCTCTCTGCTCAAGTCAGATCAGCCCCTGAGGCCAGCAAGCAATACAATCTAAACGTTTGCCTGCTCCATGAAGTCCCCAGGAAATAGCCTCTGAGACTCCGATTCGAGAGGAGGGAAGTGACTGCGGGACCCCCAAGGCAGCACCGCCCTTCCTTGGAATGAGGGGAGCGGCCCATGCAGGGGAGACACCTGTGATGCAATCTCAAGAGGCCTCTCGTCCCAGCAGCTCTGCTGAATGCTAAGTGCAGAACGGTGTAGAATCAAGGCCAGGATTCTGCCCCTGGCAACGAGCAGTCAGTGTGTACCCTCAGCAGAGGGGACACAGGACCAGGTGTAGCTGCTGCGAGCAAGCGTTTGGGGGTCCGGGAGGAGTGCCGGAGGCCACAGGAGCGGGGGTAGTGACAGCATGTCACACGTCCACCGCCATCGCAAAGGAAACTGCAAAGAGCCTAGTCAGCTCAGGCCGCCATAGCCAAATACTGCGGACTGGGTGATTTAATAGAAATTTTTGCTCTCACAGCTCTGCAGGCTGGGAGGCCAGGAGCAAAACGTCAGCATGGTTGGACTCTGGTAAGACCCTCCTCCTGGCCTGCAGCATGCCTTCTTGCTGTGTCCTCACGTGGCAGAGAGAGAGAGAGGAAGGGAGAGAAAAGGCTGTATCCTATCAGGTCAGGGCCCACCCTCGTGATCTCATTGTACCTTATTATTATTATTATTATTATTATTATTATTATGATTTCAAGTAGGCTCCACACCCCATATGGGGTTCGAACTCCAATCCCGAGATCAAGAGTTGCAAGCTCTACCACCAGAGTCACTCAAGTGCCCCTCGTTTTAGCTTAACTCCTGGGAGCTCTGTCTCCAAATCCGGTCACATTGGGAGTTAGGGCCTCACGACGGGGGTGTGGGAGAAGACATAATTTAGTTTGGGGCAGGATGTTTTCAAAGATGGACGATTTCCCAGAAGTGGATAAAAGTGTGAAAATGTTTCTCTTCGCTTCCTGTTCCTACTGCAAATGACGGTCACAAACTCAGCAACCTAACACATATTTACTTCTGGAGGGCGCAAGTGTGAAACGAGTCTCCCTGGGCCAATAACCCAGGTGGCATTTCTTCTGGAGGCTCTCGGAAAACCTGCTGGCTTCCGGAGTCTTCTTCGTCCCTTGGCTGGAGGCCCCCTGCATCCTCACGGATGGCCCCGCGGCACCGTCCCTCCCCTCTGCCCTCTGCTCCCATCCCCAAATCTTCTCCTTCTATGTCTGACCTCCCCCCCCTTCCCGCCGTGTCCCTGATAAGGACACTTGCAATCACGTTGTGGGCACGTGTCGATCACGCTTGGGATAATCCAGGACAACCTTCTCCGTCTCAAGATGGTTGACCTTAATCCCATCCACGGAGGCCTCCTTCCCATAGAAGGTGACATACCCGAAGGTTCCAGGGACTAGGAACCCCAGTGTTTCCCAAGAATTTCTCCTGCCAACAGGCAAAGCTGGCGATGAATGAGATCTGGAGGCATGAAATGACAGAACGTCGGGTAAAGAGCACATTCACGGCACTGAGTCCTTCTGAGATTTTGAGGACAGTGATTTGAGAATTCTCCATAGCAGAGGCCCCTTGGAGTGCTGATGAATCCCTCAAATGTGGGGATATATAAATATGAAAAAAAAAAAGATGCCACTTACATGGTGTGCCCTATGGTCCTACACCTTGTCAGAATCTCCGGAAGGACCAGTGGCTCTCAGCCGTCTTGACCGGTCCTAGGAACCAGTTTATCATACAGACCAAATTGTGTGATATATTAACCAAGGCGCTTTTCACAATTTAATATTTTATTTACCCCACAAACTCCAACTAGCCCCCCCTGCCCCACATTATTTACTATGACTTTTTAAAAAAAATTTTCTACTGTTTGTTTCTTTTTGAGGGAGAGACGGAGACAGAGCACCAGCAGGGGAGGGGCAGAAAGAGAGGGAGACAAAAATTCGAAGCCGGCTCCAGGCTCTGAGCTGGCAGCACAGGGCCTGATGTATTTACTGTGACTTTTTGGTGTCCTTCCCAGAGACTTGCACCCGTGGTAGCCAGGCGCTCCTGCTTGCAAACCGTAGCTGGGCCCGGAGACTCAGTGAGGCACAGGGGAGCGGAGGAGGAGGGGCCCATTCTGCTGGCGGGAGGGGGTTGGGTCAGAGAGACTTCATGGACAAGCTGATCCTGAGATGAGGTGCCGGTGTGCTGGCCAGACAGGCAGCGTGTATCAGGCAGAAGGCTCACAAGAGTGTAAGCACAGCAGCATGAAAACACCGGGAAGGTTCAAGAAGGTTCTGGAATTCTAAGATGTCCCAAAGGGGTGCGGTGGTAGTGGGGGTCCTGGGAAAGAGAAGGCAGGGAAGTCCGCCGCAGATCAGGTTGGAGTTCGTGAGCAAGAGCCATGGAGCCTCCCACGGAGCACTCGTTTGGGAACTAAGTCCATGAACAGGGTGCAGTTGATGTCAGGCCCCCTGAGCAAAAGGCGCAGCAAGAGACAGGACGCGGGGCCAGGGCCACCCTGCCTCGGTCCGTTTTCTGGGCTTGACCCATTTCTGGCTGGGTGACTCTGGGCAAGTTCCTTCACCTCTCTGTGACCCCATGCCCTCAGCTGTAAAATGAGGATAATACAGTCCTTGGCCGGCGGGCTGTTGGGAGGATTACTGAGCCAGCTCGTGTAGACCGAGACTTGACCCAGGATCGGCATCCAGACACCCGACCTTGTTGGCTCTCTGCTCAGGAACCCATTTTACTTTGGACTATTTTCCACGTGCCGGGAGGATTAGCGCGCTTGAAATTCATAACGCATGTTGTTGCAGCCCTTCGGCCTTTATTTCAGTTTCTCCTCCTTACAATTAGAAGAAAATCCCAGCTGGGTGCACCTGGGTGGCTCAGTCGGTTAAGCGTCCAACTTCGGCTCAGGTCGTGATCTCATGGTCTGTGGGTTCGAGCTCCACGTTGGGCTCTCTGCTGACAGCTCAGAGCCTGGAGCCTGATTCGAATTCTGTCTGCCTCTCTCTGCAACTACTCCTGCCCGGCTCACACTCTGTCTCTTTCTCTCTTAAAAAATAGACATTAAAAAATATATATGTAAATAAATAAACTCCAGCTTCATTGATGTATAATTAACAAGCAATGAACTGCATATATTTCAAGAGTACGATTTCGTGAAATGGTAACGTAGGTATGTGACCGTGAACCTACCATCATAATGAAGTTAATTAACAAACACATCACTCCCTCAACGTTTCCTGCCGCCTCTTTGGAATCCCTTCCCGTTCTTTCCAGCCCTGTACCCCTGGCACCCACTGATCTTTCCGCCATGGATCTTCTAGAATCTTATGTAAATGAAATCACACAGGATGCACCCTTTCTGTCTGGCTTCTTTCCCTCAGCATAATGAATCCGAGATTCATCTTTGGGGTTGCATATATCACAGGTCATTCCTTTTTTGTGTGTTTAGTGCTGAGGTGTCATCCACTGTGTGCATACACCACAATTTGTTCGTGCCTTCACCTGCTGGAGGACTTTTGGATTGTTTCCAGACTAGGGCTCTTAACAAATAAACCTGCTGGGACGTTCAGTGTATAGTTCCGTCCGGACATGTGTGTTTGTCTCTCTTGCCTCAACACCCAGTTGCAGGATGCATGGGTCGTGGTGTAAGTGGTGTCAGTATAACTTGTGGAGAGACTGCCAAACTGTCTCCCAAAGTGGTTGAACCTTTTCACCTCCTTCCAAGCAGTGCGTGAGGCTTTGGGTCCCCTGCGTCCTTTCCAGCGCTCGGTCTGGTCTGGCTCTAATTTCAGCCATTCCGGCGGGGACGGAGCGGTAACTGCTTGTGCTTTTAATTTGCACTTTCCAGTGATTAATGAGCTGGGGTATTGTTTCCCGTGAATGTCTGCCATCTTCCTAGCTTTAGCAAAGGGACTCTGCATATCTTTATTGAAATATTAATCAATATTTTAAAAATAATGAAAATAATTTTTAAAATAATTAGTTTGTTGACACAAGAAACAAGTCTTGGTGAGGATGCAGAGATATATAATATATAATACATAATATACAACACACAGTATACAATATATGACATACAGTATATAATAGACAATAAATATCTAATATCTAATCTCTTTCAGCCATAAAGAAGAATGAGATCTTGTCATTTGCAAAAACAGAAATGATCTAGAGAGTATAATGCTAGGTGAAATAAGTCAAAGAAAGACAAATACCGCATGATATCACTCATATGGGGAATTTAAGAAACAAATGAACAAACAAAAATACAGGCTCTTAAATACAGAGGACAAACTGGCAGTTGCCAGTGGGAGGCGGGTGGGCGGATGGGCGGTGTAGATAACGAGTTTCCACAAGTACACTTACCTCCATGAGCACCGAGAAACGTACAGAATTGTTGAGTCATTATGTATTATTGTTGAGTACACCTGAAAGTAATACAAGTCTTTTTTGGAGAAACACGCACAAAAGATTTTACCCAGTTTGTGGCTTGCTATGTGTGTGAATGTCTTCTGAAAAGCAAAGGTTTTTTTTTTTTTTGATGACATACAATTTGATCTTTTTTCTTTTATAGTTTGTGGCTTCCATGTCCTGTTTGAGGATTCTTTACCACATCCATGGTCGCCATGATTTTCTACTACACTTCCGTCTTGAAGTTTTACAATCTTAGCTCACACATTTAGATTTATGATCTATTTTAACTTGGTTTCAGCATGTGCTTTGGGGGAAAGGTCAAGGTTTATTTTCTTGCATATGGCTACCGATGGTCACAGCTTCATTTGCTGAAAGATTATCCTTTACTCATGGAATTGTCTTGGCATTTTGGTAAAAATCGATCATTGGGCCTGGCTCCAGGTCAGATAGAGTAAGCATTTGTCTCTGCCACTGAGCGCAGCTATAAATCCTGGACGGAATGCATGCACCTGCTACATGGGACTCTGAAAGGGAAATTGTGGAGGGTAAAAGAAGAACGGCAGAATTTGAAGTACCACTGCAAAATGACTTGGTCACTTTCGAAAGTTTTTATTGATTTGTTTGTTTGTTTAAATATACATTCAAATTAGTTAGCATATTGTGCAATAATGATTTCAGGAGTAGAACCCAGCTTTTCATCCCCTGTGAACAACACCCAGTGCTCATCCCAGCAAGTGTCTTCCTTAACGCCCCGCACCCACTTAGCCCATCCCCCCACCCACAGCCCCTCCATCAACCCTCAGTTTGTTTTGTGTATTTAAGAGTCTCTTATGTTTTGTCCCCCTCCTTGTTTTTCTATACTTTCTGCTTCCTTTCCCTTATGTTCATCTGCTTTGTACCTTAAATTCCACACAAGTGAAGTCATACAATATTTGTCTTTCTCTGACTAATTTCATTTAGCACAATACACTCTAGCTCCATCCACATAGTTGCAAATGGCAAGATTTCATTCTTTTTGATTGCCGAGTAATACTCCATTGTAAATAAAGATACCACATCTTTATTGAGTTTACCATTTTTTAATGCATCTAGAAACCTGAAAATGAGAACACTGTGGCCCAGAGAGTTCTCCAAGAAACCCTCTACCTCCAGTTCACAGAGTGAGAAATAGAATTCCTAACTCTCCAGGCAAGTGTGAAAATTCCCTGGATTTTTCCATTCTTTCCCACTCCCTCCTCAACACCCAAGAAATCCTAAGACAGCAGCAGAAGTTTCAGCAATGAGACTTACAGGAGCCAAACCCAAGAAAGCAGAATCCTTCCTCCCCATTGCTGGAGCTATGGTCCTGAGTGTGGTCAGCCCTCATTGCTTTTTCCTCTCTCTATCCTTCTGCCCCTTTGGCTGCAGATGTGGAAGTGTGAAAAAGAGTAGATTGATTCAAGTCCCAGCCTTCTGGCCAGAGGACTGGAAAGGGAAGCCCTGGAGATGTGAATGTACATAGAAAAGTTTGGAGAGGGACGGACTTTGGAAATTAGCCTCATAAAGCTCTTTTGAACCCCAGGATTTATCCCTTCCTCCCACTCCCACTCCCATCTCCCACCTGTGGGTTTGCAGATCTTTTCCTATCTAGCATATTTCTGAGAACTAAGGTAATAAATAGATCACCATCCAAGTTCCAGCCACCTTCCAGGCTAACCAATACCACCAAATCAGTAGACAGAGGACAAGTGGGACACATTGGCTTGGCATAGAAAAGACTCAGGAGGAGCCAAGACCATTCGAGACCCTTCTTGTTTTAAAATGGGCATTTACTCCTATAAATTTACCTCTAAGCACTGCTTTGACTGCATCTCACACATTCTGATAAGTTGTGTTTTACTTTTTCAGTCATCTCAAAATACTTTCTAATTTCCCTTTTGATTTCTTCTTTGGCCCACTGGTTGTTTAGAAGAGCTTTATTTAGTTTCCAAATATCTTTCTGTAATCGATTTATAACAACTTAATTCTGTTGTGATCAGAGAACACCCTTTAATATGATATGAATCCTTTTTACATTTATTGAGACTTGTTTTACAACCCAGAATATGATTTATTTTTGTAAT
This sequence comes from Helogale parvula, assembly GCA_004023845.1. Classification (NCBI taxonomy): domain Eukaryota; kingdom Metazoa; phylum Chordata; class Mammalia; order Carnivora; family Herpestidae; genus Helogale; species Helogale parvula. The sequence goes on along the minus strand of PJEM01015305.1, from coordinate 6,784 downwards.
ATTCCATGTGCACTTGAAAAAATTATGTTGTTCTTGTTGGATGGAATATTCTAGAAGTATCCATTAGGTCAACTTAGGTGATTGGAGAATTTTCAAATCTATGTTCTAAGTGACTTTTGTACTACCTGTTCTGGTAGTTATTGAGAAGGTATATTCAAACCCGTGACTGATTGTACATTTGTCTATTTCTCCTCTCAGTTCTATTGACTTTTATTCCATATATCTTTTTTTAATTTTTTTAATGTTTTATTTATTTTTGATACAGAAAGAGACAGAGCATGAGAAAGGGAGGGGCAGAGAGAGAGGGAGACACAGAACTGGATGCAGGCTCCAGACTCTGAGCTAGCTGTCAGCACAGAGCCTGATGCGGGGCTCGAACCCACGAACGTGAGATCTGACCTGAGCCGAAGTCAGAGGCTTAATCAACTGAGCCACCCAGGCGCCCCTATTCCATATATCTTAAAGCTACCTAAGTAGGAGGACAAACATTTAGGATTGTTATTTCCTCCTCAGAAATGATCTCTTTATCATTTCAAAATTATTCTTTTTATTTATTGTAGTATTCTTTGCTCTACAATCTACTTTGATATTAATATAGCCACTCTAGATTTTTTTAGACTAATGTCATCATGTCTTTTTCCATGTTAGCATGTCCTTTTTGTAAAAACAAATTTTCATATTACACTGGGTTTCATGTAGGCAATAGTTGGGTTTTGCTTTTTAAGTTCAGTCTGATAATCTCTGCCTTTTAACTGGAGTATTTAGCCCTTTTATATTTAATGCAATTAAATATCAATAAATGGTTGAGTTTAAATCTATCATCTTACTGTTTGTTTTTTAATTGTCTCTTCTGTTCTTTGTCCTTCCTTGTTTTTCCTGTCTGCTTTTCCTATCTCTCTTTGTCTTTCTCTCTCTTTCATTCTTTCTATTCTTTCTCTCTTTCTTTCTTTCTTCCTTCCTTCCTTTCTTCCTTCCTTCCTTCCTTCCTTCCTTCCTTTCTTTCTTTCTTTCTCTCTTTCTTTTTCTTCCTTCCTTCTTTCCTTCCTTCCTTCCTTCCTTCCTCCCTTTCTTTCTTTCTTTCAATGATACCATTGTAGTTCCTTTGTTGGCTTATTTGTTATAACTCAGTTTTGTTTCTCTAGTGATGCTGTAGGGCTATAATTTACATCTGTGATTTATAAGAGATTAGGTCATGTTATATGACTTCACATGTAGGATAAGAATCAACCTCCTCCTGACGTTTGTGGCCGTTCAATTTCTACGCAAGTTATAAACCACATAACACATAGTTACTCTTTTGGCTTTAAATTGTTGATTATGTTTTATAGAGGTCAAAAATCCTAAGAAAAAACCCTTAACAGTTACCAACATATTTACCATTTCTGGGGCTCTTTTTTCCTTTGTGTAGATCCAGGTTTCCAACAAATACATATTCTCTCTGCCTGAATGACTTCCTTTAATAGTTCTTGTAGTCCTGCTATGCTGCTTTTAATTTTCATGTCCTTTTTGCCTTTCTTTTTTATTTTATCTTTCTTCTAAAAAGTATTTTCACTGGGGATAAAATTCTAGTTTGCTGGGGCTTTTAGTGGAGTACTTGAAAGATTTTCTGGCGTGCAATGGTTCCAGTGAGTAATCTATACCTATTGTTCTCATTGTTCTGTATACAATGTGTCTTTTCATCACAGATTATTTTTAAGATTTTCTCTTTATCACTGGTTTTAAGCAATTTGATTATGCAGTGCCTTGTTGAAGTTTTCTCGTCATGTTTCTTATACTTGGGGTTCATTGAACTTCCTGCCTCTGTGGGTTAAAATTTTAATCAAGTTTAGAAGATATTTTTAGCTATGAGTTCCTCTGATGACATTTCTTTTATTCTGTCTCTCCTCTCCTTTGCAGACTACAATTACATATATATTAGTATACTAGAGGCTGTCCCACAACTCACTGATTTTCTACTCATTTTTTTCCAGTCTTTTTCCCTCTTTATGTTTTAGTTTTAGGTAGATTCTACTATTATGTCTTCACATTTACTAATCTTTTTTTCTGTGCAGTTTCTACTTAGCTATTAATCTTCCAGATCTTGACATGTACAATCTTTCTTCTACTTTGTTGAATGTCATTATTATAAAAGTTTAGGATATTTGTCTCTAACTGTTATCATCTGTGCCTTTTCTTGTTCTGTTTCTACTGATTGATTTTTCTGACCGTGGGGGATTGTGTTTTCCTGCTCCTTTGCATGTCTGGTAATTTCTTCTGCCATATTTTATGGTTTTTGTTCTTGAATGTGCTGGATATTTTTATATTCCACAAGCATTCTTGAGCTTTTTTTTCTGTGACACAGTTAAGCGACTTGGAAACCATTTTTCCTATTGGTGTGTGTTTTTAATCTTTGTTAGATGGTATGAGGGCAGCATTCAGTTTAGAGCTAATTTTACCCACTCTCGAGGCAATAAATACCCTTCTGTGTCCTCTCCTTCGTGTCCTTTGAATCGTGAGGTTTTTCCATTCAGGCTGGTGCAAACTCTAAGTATTTCTGTTTGAGCTCTAGGAATCATCTCATCTGAATGCTTGGGGGACGGTGGCATCCTTGTATGTGCATGCTGAGCGGTCCTCAGTTGAAGACTTGAACAGTACCATCTTCAAGCATCTCTGTGCATTCTCTTCTCACTAGTATTCTACTTTGTGCACCCCAGTCATTGCACACCCCTGAACTCCTAACTCCATTCCTCAGCGCGTGGACACAGCCAGATTCTGCCTGGATCCTACCTCCTTGCACTGGTCTCCACACATAAGCTGGGACCATTGCAGAGGACCCCTGGTTTGTCTTCCCCTTCTCAGGGATACGGTCATGTGCTGCTTGTGGTTCAATATCCGGAAACTGTTGTTCCTCATGCTTTGTCTGGATTTGTAGTTGTTTCAAGGGGGAGGATAAATCTGATCCCTGTTACTACTTTTTTCAAGAAGCAGAATCCTTCCGGGGCAGGTAGGTGGCTCAGTCGTTTAAGTGTCCGACTTTGGCTCAGGTTATGATCTCTCGGTTTGTGGGTTTGAGCCCTGCGTCAGGCTGACAGCTCAGAGCTTGGAGCCTGTTTTGGATTCTGTGTCTCCTTCCCTCTTTGCACCACCCCTGCTTGTGCTATGTCTTTCTTTCAAAAACAAAATAAACATTTAAAAAAAACCTTTAAGGAAATGGAAATCTTCTTATAACATCATGAGGTAGGTTTTTGCTCCCCTTTAACTAGTCAAGAAATTGAAACCTGGAGAGACATTCCCACGGTCACAGAGCTGGGATGTGAGAGTGTTGAGTCTATAAAACAGACACCTTGTCTTGGAGCCTGGAGTTTTCTTAATGCTCCGCCATGCTAATACCTGTCAAGAAATTCACCCGGGATGGGCACAAAGAACCAAAGTTCAGCTATTAGAATTATTGTCGAAAAAGCCTCTGATTGGACCAAAAGTAATCAGCCCAACGGATCCTGCTGAAGATTTAGGGAATGTTATGGACTCTCTTCCCAGAAAATCATGTGTATATATTCCTAATTTTGCCTACAACGTTAGGAACTCTTTGATCTCACTGTGGGAGTCTATTCAATATCCACTTCTTTCTTTCTAAGAACACTCCAGTCTCACGTGGAGGCAGCAATGTACCAGTTCAAATAAAACACAATTTCCCAACCTTTCCTGGAGTTTGCAGGGGCCGTGGAAAGTGTGAGGCAGATCTTCCCCGCAAAAGTCTCTGGAAGGAACGAGCCAGATGGCATATATACATCCTCCCTGTGTTTGCCCTTTCTTCCTGTTCAGAAATACTTCATGAAGTTGGGGTCAGAGAGGGTCTGCCCTGTGACCGTGATGACAAGAACCTTAGGCTGCAGATGGGGGGAGCTGAGAAGGGAGGAGGCATGGGTCCTGGACCAGCTGTTTCCAGTATTCTTACATGAGAGAAAAATGAATTCTATTTATCCAAACCCTTGCAAGGTGGTCACATCTCACTGAACCTCTTAGGGCGAGCAAAGACTCTGTCTCCTTCACTGTAACTTTCACAGAGAGAAGTGTATGGTGGGGATGTTGTAAATGAAAATGATAGGAGCTGATATGTAGAAAGTGAAATACAACACAACGTTACCATTCATCAACCTTGACACATGAAGAGGCTGATCCAGGTGGTCCCAGCAGAGAGCAAGGCTTTGCAGAGATGAAACATGGGAGAGGCTGGCTGTGACGTGGTGCAGGCACCTGGGACTCAGGCTCCAGATCCTCCCACCTCTGCCAAGACCTCCGGCAAAGAACTCTTCTACTCTGAACCCATGTTTCCAGATTAAAGGACTATGGTTTTTAACTTTCTAAGTTTTTCAACCTTGACTTTCTCCTTGGCTCTCAGATGAGGAGTCTAATGGCTTTATTATGGACTAACCTTATCTCTATAAAGGAACATGGAAGTTTTAAGGCACCCCCTCCTTAGCAAGAAGAAGCCAGACTTGTACTCCTTGACCCTGTAGGTCAGTCTCCGTTCCCACTAATCACTGAAAACCACTTCTCTGGATAGGGCTGTAGGCTCCCCTTGAAGAAAAGGATCAGTCCATTTCTATGCATGGAGGCATTCCAGGGCCAAGGAACTGGAAGGTTGGCTCATTTAGGGAACATGTAGTCAGTGTGTTCTCCTGGAGAGGCAGCGATGCCCAGTGCTGACAGTCCGATGGACCAGCATAGCCTCCAACGCCATCACCAGGGCTCAGGGCCCTCGATGAAGCACAAGGTTAATGGCAGCATCTTCCTGAGAGGAATTAGGATCCTAAAGTTGAGGGAATCTAAGCGCTCATGATGCTGAGCTTTCTGCACAGTGATCGGAGCACAGAGGGCTCTAAATGCTGACTATCAGAATGGTGTGTGGGCCTGGCAGGGTGCTCAGGGATGCCGGGGGGCGGGGGAGATAGGAGATTAGACTCACGGTCCTGGATGTCTTCACCACGCCGGGTAGCATGATCATTGCTTCACAGTCCCCGTCTCCGAAACTCTTCAAGCTTATCAGGAAAATCTTTCTATTTCATCCATTTCCTTTTTCACTATATCTCTGTCAACTAGGATTTATTGTTTCCATTTTCATTTTTTATGAGATGAGGATGTGGGCTGGGAGATGTAAAGTCACTGCCCAAGGCCACATAATTGTTCAGTTGCAGGGCCAGGTCTGGGTGGTCCCGACGTGGTGTGTCCTTGCCTTTAGTGACTTACCCAACCAATTACTAGGAGAAGAGCAACCCACACAATATGAGGCTCTACAGAACATGCTACTTTGTAATGAGCATATGTGAGTGTTCTGGAATACAGATTGGAGGAGTCTGGGAAGTCTCATTGTTCGAAAAAGTGAAAAAGAGGAGGAGGAAGACGTTCTAAGAAGATCTTCATGAGCAAAGTCATAGAGATGGAATTTAGCCTCGGGTGTTAAGAAGCTATGGAAAGAGATGACTCTGGCTAGGTGTGAAGAATCCAGATTTTGGAGGTCCAGTGGAATGGACTAAAGGCTTTCAAGAGTGTAGCTTAGTCTCCTAACCACTGGATGTTTTCAAGCATAAGAATATTGTGGCCACTCTAGGGGGTTTGCAGAAGATCACCCGGCAGTGCATGCAGGATGAACTGCATAGGGCAAATGGCAGACAGGTGAGATCCTGGAGCAGGAATAAGCAAACAAGAGACGAAAGTCGTACTGCAAGGATGAAGGAGTAGGAGGAATGGAAGGAGGAGGCGCTCATGGGGTACAAACATCAGGGAGCCTCAGAAGGTCTTTGCTATGACAGTTCTGGTTTTCTTCCTTTGCACGATACATTGGAGAAGTCTCTTTGGGGTTAAAGATTAAGGCAGCAAATGCTATAAGGGACAATGTGGTGTGGTGCCCAAGAGAGGGCTGGAAAGAAGATCAGTTATGGGTTGGAAGCTGATTCTGCTGTCTAACAGCCAGGAGGTCTTGATCAAATCTCTGGTGGCTTCAGTTTGCATATCTATAAATTAGAAGAGATTAAAAACTGTAGTATGGAGTTCTTACCTTATAGGATTGATGTGAGGTTTAAAAAGAATGTAAAGTGGTTGGGGCACCTGAGTGGCTGACTCAGGTGAGCATCTGGCTTCAGCTCAGGTCATGATTTCACAGTTTGTGGGTTTGAGCCCTACATCAGGTTCTGTGCTAACAACTCAGAGCTTGGAGCCTGCTTCAGATTCTGTGTCTCCCCCTCTCTCTGCCCGTCCTCTGCTTGAGCTCTCTCTCTCTCTCTCAGAACTAAATATTAAAAAAAAGAAAAAAAGAAGAACGTAAGGTGATTAACACAACACCAGAGCCTACCAAGTGCTCCATGATAACACACCATCTCCACCATCACCAGTGTTATCACCATCACCACCCTCACCAACATCAGCAGCATCGTCGTTGTCATCACTCTTACCACCATCACCACCCTCACCACCATTACCATAACCATCATCACCCTTACCACTATCATCACCCTTACCGTCTCTACCATCACCCTTACCACCGTCACATCATCACATTTATTACCATCACCAACATCATCACCGTCATCACCACCATCACCACCATCACAGCTTCACACCATTACTATAACCATCATCACCCTTACCACTATCATCATCATCACCATCATCACCACCATCACCACCATCACCATTATCACCACTATCACCACCATCACCACCACCATCATCACCACCCCCATCATCACCACCCCCATCACCATCATCATTGCCATCATCACCGTCATCACCTCCATCATCACCACCA
>PJEM01015304.1:0-30690 GCA_004023845.1 Helogale parvula | reverse complement strand
GGGGGGGGGGGGGGGGGGGGGGGGGGAGCACGGAAGGGAGAGGCGAAGGGTGCAGGGGCCGCGGACCCCACATGGGCCTGCGCTGACATCTGAGCCCTGTGGTCCAGCAGGGGGTGACGCATGGGGCCCCCAGACATCTCTGTGGCCCAGTGCCTTCCTCAGAAGACAGGGCACCGAGCAGTGCAGTGTGGAGCATAAGGTCTCGCCACAAGGATGCCATCCCTCAGGGGCCAGCGGCTCACTCAGCGTCCCAAACACCATCCGCCTGGCCCCCGGCCGGTGCCCGCACAGGGCAGACGCTAGGGAATGTGCTAGAGATCACGGAGGCTGCTGTCCCCACCGAACTGACAGGACGCTGGAAGCTCAGGGAGGCAGCGATGAAGGACAGACAGCCGGAGGGCTGCCGATGGCGCGTGGGCGGGGCGGGCAGGACCTACCTGCAGCACAGGCCGAAGCAGGAGAGACCCGGTGGCAGAGTCGCCTGCAGCCTGCCCCTAAGTGCCCGTCTGCCTGGGGAGGGGACGCACACGGTTTTCAAGGAGGCCCCCTGGGTGCAGGTGAGGGGACGGGCCGCAGTCGGCAAGGTCATGGGCAGGGACCCCCCAGCCCCTCCCGTCCGCGGGGGCTCAGGGATGAGGCTCAGATGCTCATCCAATCAACATTCAGGCTGCTCAAAACCCCCTTCCCTGCCACTTCGCTGCCACTTTGGGGCGCACAGGGCACCACAGCCTTCCCTGTCACCCACACTTCCCCACACACTAGTCTTCGGGGGGGGGGGCGTGTGCCCTGTTCCGAACGGCACCTCCAGGTTTCAGGAGAGACCAGCGGCTCGGAAACTCCGAGGAGCCTCGAAGAGAAAGAACTTTAACCTTCACACACACGATCCACGCTGGGCACGCGGCCGCGCGAAACCAGCGCGTGGGTTACTGCTGGCAAAAGTCCCGAACTACGCAGGCAGGAGGGCGAATTAGCCCATTTGCAGAGCAGAAAAACTTGGAAGCGCAAGATACGATTCAAACTCCCCAATTTCTTCTCAGAGCAAAACGACATTTCCTCCTTGGAACAAGGAGGCCTGGGAGCCGCGGGCCGGGCGCAGCGTGCAGCCATTCCGTCCGCGGCTCGACAGGAGCGCCAGCAAGCGAGACGAAGCTCTGCCCGTGCCTCAGTGGCCGCGGGCTCCGGGGACACCCAGGACGCGGGCCACCCGCCGGTCAGGGAGGCGGCCCGGACGCAGGAGGGCACGACGGAGGCCGCCTCTCCCGCGGCTCTGACCGCCGACGGCGAGCGTGCTGCAGGTCTGACGACAACGAGCGCCCGAGGGAAACTCAGGCCCGGGAGCGGGCGCCGGGGCTCAGTCGGTCACGCGTCCGGTTCCTGATTCTGGCTCCGGCAGGTCTCCAGTCACGTGGGTGTGAGCCCCACCTCAGGGACCCTCCCTCCCTCTCTCTGCGCCCCTTCCCTGTGCCTACACGCTCTCTCACTCTCAAAATAAAACTTCAAAAAAATTAGGAAAGAATAAACAGAAACAAGTGAACCTAGTATCAAATTCTGTGTGGTTACGTCACCGACCACACTCCGGACGGTCTCGGGACACGTTTAGGCGGAAACCCGGAGGGACGGCAAGGACGCGGCACGGCCTCCCTGTGCGGGGCGTCTGCACCAACGCGGTACTAGGAACCTGAAGCTATTTCACGTGCACCAAGAAAATAACACAGACATCACCAGAAGTCGAAACTGTTTAACAGACAGGAAACACAAATACAAAATAAATTAAAGCGGAAACTCCATTTTAAATTATGAACAAACGAAACGCCAATATAAAAATCCAGGTTCCTCTTTCTATGAATATTTTTGTCCGGCTCTGTCCCCAAACAGGACCGAGCTGATGTCACCCCGGTGACAGCGAGCTCGCCTAGCTCACTGAGGTTTCCAAGCATCCCTTCCACACTAAAAAGAACCCTGGCTCCTCGGAACAGGGATTTCAGAGCTGAGGCAGGAAAAACACAAAGTGAGCCTGGTGCAAATTCTTGTGCCAGAAAACAGTGAAATGTTCAAAGACTAATTAACGGGGCCTTGGCAAGAGGACACAGGAGCCCCGCGGAGGGGGACAGCCCAGCACCTAAGGACTGGTGATGATAATCGACTGTGACACAGAACAAACAGAGACCCCAGTGTCCACAGCGATTCCGAGGGAGGGAACGGTGGGGTGCTCCTGGCGGAAGTGGGCCGTCAGCCCACGGCGGAGACAGCAGAGGCGGGGCGACCCCCTCTGAGCTTCCACGCCAGGGCGGGTGTGAGCAGGGCTCCAGGGCCCATGCAGCCCACAGGGAGTCCCCGGGCCCAGGGCGGACACCAGTCCCCGAGGGAGGGCACAGACAGCCTCAGAGCCTCTGCCGTCACCCGGCAGCCCGGAGACCCTACCTCCGACCACAAGAACGGGGCCTCCGGAAACCACAAGCCTCCCGAGGTAAGCCCAACCTGGGGGAGATGAGGGTCAGGCTGGAGGGAAGAGAGAGAGAGACGCTGAGGCCCCGCGGGACAGGGTTACGCTGTACTTACACTGCAGCACGGTCTGGGACTGGCACGTGTTACTGCAATGATCTCCTGACCAAGAGACGCAGCACAGCAAACTGCTACCGCGACCGTCACCGCCTGCAGCTTCCTCCTTCCTTCACCTGAGAACCCTTTCCCAGCGCAGCAAAACGGCCCCGTCAGAACAGGAGCGAGAGTAGGGGAGGGGCAGAGAGGGAGACAGAATCCGAAGCCGCTCAGGCTCCCAGGTGTCAGCACAGAGCCCGATGCGGAGCTTGAACCTGTGAACCGTGAGATCAAGACCCGAGCGAAGGTCAGACACTCAACCGGCTGAGCCCCCCAGGGGCCCCCAAATAGGAGCAGTTTTGAAGGTCCTTATACACTGGGCAAACGGGCTCCCCCAAACAAGTTGGTTACCGAGGTACGCAGCGGCGTCCGGCACAACGGGCCGCAGGCAGGACGCGGGGGCAGCAGGAGAGGCCTTCATGTCCCCGAGCGGCCGTGTGCGCGGAAGGGGCAGGATGCCAGCATCTCTGTGCAGAGGGGCCGGGGCGGGGGAGGCGGCTCGGGTCCGCCCGATGGAAGACACGGTCCTCATCTCCAGGGACCTCATGGATGGCCTCTGAGACAGGCCAGGTGCACGCCACAGGACCCGGGGACCGGCAGGGGGAGGGAAGAGTGGGGAGAGAAGGGAGAGCCGCCTCCCTGGTTTCTGACCACAGGACCAGGCAGGTGGCGCCTCTGCTCACGGGGTGGAGGCACAGGCGTGGGGAGGAGGGTGGTGGCCGACGCTGAACCCCAGAGCCCACGGTCACCCGGACGGAGGTGCACCGAGGCGCCCGTGAGATGGGGAGGGGTGCGTGGGGGAGAACAGCGGGCACCGAGCCTCCCGAGGAAGACCGCCACCCCGAGTGGAGCCCCTGCATGGCCGGCCAGCGGCCGCACCGTCCACACGACCAGCCCGCCCACTGCACCTCACGGTCTCGGGACCAGCTGTCACTCAAGACACAGCCACCCAAGTATCTGGGCGAGGTGACTGAGCACGTACTGAGCGTCCAGCACTGAGACCAGCGCAGGCCACGCACTCGATAAACAGCTGCTTTGACGTACGCGTTACAGCGCCACCCACGTAGGACACACGCTGCGCCGACATCACGCGGTTCGTACGTGACGTGAAAACGCTCGCTGTCCTGTGCTTTACAAGACAGGTGGCGCTGGGGTTACCTGTTGCCCGAAGCACGGACCTGGCAGCTCAAGCCCCACATCCGAGAACCGCGTGGCCAGCGCATCCTTTCTCGGCTCCACCCCCAGCCCACCCGCGGTGAAAAACCTCAACCACATGGTGCCCGGCCCACCCCCACCCCCGCCCTTCCGAGACCACGGTGCCCCAGGTCCTCAACCAAAACCCAAACCCCAACTCTTGGCGGGGCGAGGCTCCGTCCAGCTCCCCGCCCGGCTCCGCCTGGATGGCTTAGAACAAAGCCGCATCCGTCCTGACCCTGGCCTTGGCCGCGCTGGGAGAGCGCTCCCTCAGCCTGAGCTCCCGAGCGACCTCGCCCGACAAGGCCTTTCCGGGACCGCACCGGGCTGGCTGGCAGCGCCCTCCTGACTCGCTCCTGCTCTCTTCCAGGTGTGCCCCCACCGCGGCCGCCGGGGAGCCGGAGCCGGAGCCGTGTGGACTCCCAAGGGGGCTCGACGAGCGCGGACGGCTGTCTGTGCGGACGACGGAGGGGAAGCAACAGACCCACCGTGCCGTTCAGGGGCGTCCCTCCCCGCGGCTTCAGGTTCTGGGTCTCCCTCTCTTTCTCTGCCCCTCCGGCTCACACTGTCTCGCTCTCTCTCTCCCCCCCGCCCCTCTCAAAAGTAAAAAAACTAGAAAAAATTAAAACACACACACACAGCACTGATCAAACGTTGTGATCGAGTCACAGAATAAGCGTCACTTAAGCCATCCGCCTCCTCCGCCTGCCCTGCCACGGCCAGTCGGTCACCACAAAGCCTGCCCTGGGCGGGCACCGGGCACCACGGCACTGCAGGGACACTGGCCGAGCGTGGGCAAGCTGGGGACTCGGGCACTGGGCGAGGGCCTGTGGGTTTTGTTTCCTCCGGCACCAACTGGCGAGGACAGCACGCTCACTGCCGTGACCCCTGTGTTCCCCGGCTCACAGTCGCACGTGTGAGCAGTCTGCAGGTCAACCCATCTCGGACCAGAAAAGATGAACGCACTTTACGTGTGCTGGGAGGCCTCAAAGCGACACTGAGGCAGCCCCAGCGGACAAAAGGGAAGCCCACAGAGCCGGCTCTGCTAGTCAGAGCCCTCTCTCCCCCTCAAGGCATCTGCTGGTTCGGCGCTGCCTCGGGGACCTGAGGCGATACACCAAGAAGCTAGAAAGAAAACAGGACAGACAGACAGGCAGAGAGTCCCGGCTGCCAGAGCTCGGCCGGCACAGAGAGGCGCAGAGGAGGAGCCCAGCGCCCTGTCTGAGAAGGTGAGCCGTCAGTAAGCCCACGGGGCTCTGGGGAGAGTGACCGGGCTTCGGGGCCTCCCGCAGGGGAGCGGCCCTGGGAAAACCGCAGGCCTCCAGCGGGCTAACTGGGGGCGGGGGTGGGCGCACAGAGGGAAGGCAGCTCACACGGCGCCTTCCAGCGCCTGGACCCGGCCCCGCGGCCTCGCACCGCACGGGGCCCAGGCGCTGCCGCGCGGGGGTGCTGGACAAGAAGCCGAAGGAGCGCAGCCACGCCAAGAGCCTCCACGGTTCTTCGTAACGTGCAACACAATTACGAAAACGGTAAAGAAAAGGAAAGAAAAGGGGCGCCTGGAGGCTCCGTCGGGAAAGCCTCTAACCTCAGCTCAGGGCCTGATCTCGCGGTCGGTGGGTTCGAGCCCCGCGTCGGGCTCTGTGCTGACAGCTCGGAGCCTGGAGCCTGCTTCGGATTCTGTGTCCCCCCCCTCTCTGCCCCTCCTCTGCTTGCGCTCATGTGCGCGCGCTCTCTCTCTCTCTCTCTCTCTCTCAAAATTAAATAAATATTAACAAAAAACAATTTTTTAAATAAAAAAATAAAAGACAGAAAGAAAGAAAGGCACCTGGTTGGCTCAGACCAGTCGCTTAAGGGCCCAGCACTTGGTTTCGGTTCAGGTTTGTGAGTGTGAGCCTGTGCTGGGCTGCCTGCTCGGGAGTCTCTCTCTCCCTTTCTCTGCCCCTCCCCTGTATTCTCCCCCCCCCTCTCAAAATAAATAAACTTAAAAGAAAACAGGTAAACAAAATACAGACCAGAAGAAAAAAGAACAGAAACGGACCAAGAGGAGAGCCACAGACTGGAATTACCGGATGCAAATGTCAATAGTTCAAACACAGACTGGAGAAATACAGAATTTTCAGAGAATCAAAACAGATTCTAAAACTTAAAATTACAGTAGCTGAAATTAAGACCTTAATCTGTGGGCTTAACATGAGACTAGACACGAGTAAAGAGAGATTCAGTGAACTGGAAGACAGCTCAGTAAAGAACATATCTAGACAACAGTCAGAGGAAAAGTCAAGAAAACAGAGGAGCCCAAAAGACACACAGGTCACGGCAAAAAGGTCCTGGGAACCCTCACAGTAGAGGGAACACAGAAGGTGGAGAACCAGATCCCTACAGAGAGAAGAGTCAAAACTTTCCCAAAACTGATAAAAGAACCAAGACAGTGACTCAACAAAGAGTGCCTGAGGCAAGATGAGGTTAACCTTCATGAAAGAAAGAGACCCGGCCTCCCCGGACGGCACTGCCGGCTGACTGTCCAAGAGAAGGAAAGGAAGCCAGATGGTGGCGGACGACGGACTGTCATCTATAAAATGTTGAACAAAAATAACCACTGACCAGGACGTCGTGACCTAACAGAAACATTCTTCAAAAGAGAAGGCAAAATAAAGAATTTTTAGGAACAAAACAAAAAAACAAAAAACAAAAAAAGTAAACCAAAAAAACAAACAGAAGCCAGGCAACTCATCAGCCGCAGACACGAACTAAAAGAAATATTGAAGCAGCTCTTTGCGCAAAAGTCATCTCTGACCGAAATAAGAAATAACAAGGGGCGCAGACCAGCGTCACAGCAGAGAGGGAACTACGAGGACAAATCTTAGTGAGCATTCACTGCACGCAACAATGACGGAACCGCCAAGATCGATCTAAAAGTTAAAAATATTACACGACAAAAAAGGTGAAGGGAGTTCAGTGCGGCTCACGTGTCAAAGGGAAGAGCGATGTCAGGGAAGAAGGGAAAGCACGGACTCAGGCGTTAAGTCTAAAAGCACCTGCATCGGGGCGCCTGGGAGGCTCAGTTGGTTGGGCGTCCGTCCGACTTCGGCTCAGGTCATGATCTCACGGTTCGTGGGTTCTAGCCCCACATCGGGCTCTGTGCTGACAGCTAGCTCAGAGCCCGGAGTCTGCTTCAGATTCTGTGTCTCCCTCTCTCTCTGACCCTCCCCTGCTCACGCGGTCTCTCTCTGTCTCTCAAAAAGTTAATAAACAACATTAAAAAAATTAAAAAAAACAAAAACAAACAAACGCCTTGTACTTCTAAAAGAAGGCCAGAGAGAGAAAGAACACAGAACAGGTGGACAAATACAAAAACCAGTAACACGATGTGCGTAAATCAACATGTCAGCCGTTACATTTAAACAAATACTCCAAGCCAAAGGCAAAGACTGTCAAATTCATTAAAATAAAACTAAGCATATACTGTTCACAAAGGTAGACCTGAAAATGTAAGCTCACAGGCAGGTGAGTGCAGAAGATGCCCAGACAAACCCTAGCTGATGGAGACTGATGTGGCAAACAGGACCGTCCAATCCAGTAGCCGCTAGAGCAACCCACACCGCTGGAGACAAAGAGGAGCGTTTCGTGACGGAAGTCCATCCACCCAGAAAACGGGAGTTCTACACCTGAGTACACCTAATAACGCAATCTCAAAACACATAACAACTGACAAAGACAGAAAGGGAACAAGAGCCAGATCCATAGTCGCAATGAGAGACTTGAAGATACATCTCTCAGCATCTGACAGAACGGACGACCGCAGAAAAACCCAGGGGGCAGGACGGGGCTGTCCGATGTGCGGTCACCGGCGTTTTAAGTACCTGAAATGCGGCTGCTCCAAACTCGACGTGTGGAAAGGATAAAATGCACATTAGATTTTAAAGACAATATAATAAAAGAGAATGCAAAATACTTCATTAGTTTTTCTCACCCTGAGTATACACGGAAATGATATTTTGGATACTCGTGTTAGTAATATCATTAAGATCATTCTCACCTATTTCTTACTTTATTTAAAGTGGATACAGGGCGCCTGGGTGACTCAGTCGGTCAAGCGTCCTACTTCGGCTCAGGTCATGATCTCATGGTTAATGGGTTCGAGCCCCGTGTCGGGCTCTGTGCTGACAGCTCAAAGCTTGGAGCCTGCTTCTGATTCTGTCTCCCTCTCTCTCTGCTCTTCCCTGACTCGCGCTCTGTCTCTCAAAAATGAATAAATGTTAAAAAGAAATTTCGTAAGTGGTTACTAGAATCTGAATTGCATGATTACCAGCCTTCATCTAGCCTAGAAATACAGAAGACGGCACTCCCCATAATACACGTTATTTCCAAGCGCCCAAGCAACAGTCCGCGAGAACGGATACACGCTAGGCCGCTGGGAAAGGTCGGCTCCTCTCCAAGGGCTGAAACAACGCAGGGCATGTTTAGGGATTGCATTAGATTAACAGTTTCTATCCCCCAAATCCATCACCCCCCAAGGGAGGGAATGCGGACGGGGAGACTCTGGGGGGTGACCAGTCACGGGCGGAGGGAGCTCCGTCACCCCTGCCACCACGTGAGGTCAGTGAGAAGCAGGCTGTTGAACCCGGAGGCTGGCTCCCGCCGGACACTGACTCTGCAGAAGCCTTGATCCTGAGGACTTCCCGGCCTCCTGAACCGCAGGCAACAGGCCGCCGGTGCTCGGTAGCCGGCCAGTCTGTGCTACTCGGTGACAGCGGCCCGAAAGCACGGAGACAGACACCTTCGTGGAATTAAGCTAGAAATCAGCAGAGATAACCAGAAAATCGCCCTAAACATTAAGAAGTGATATGCTTCTAAAAATTGTGATGAATTTAAAAAAAGACACCACAATGAAAGTTAGAAAGTATTTTTTCATAAAAGAAAATAAAAATGTGGCTTATCAAAACTAGCAAGATCAATAAAGGTGTGTTTAAAGGGAAACTTACAGTTTTAAAATACACACGGTATACAGGTGGCTCAGTCAGTCGGCGACCAACTCTGGACTTCGGCTCAGGTTATGACCCCAGGGCCAAGAGATCGAGCCCCAAGCCAGGCCCCACACTGAGTGCGGCGCCTGCTTGAGATTCATATTCTCTCTCTCTCTCTCTCACTCTCCCCCCCCACCCCTCTCCCCTGCCCATGCTCTCTCTCGTTCTAAAATGAATAAACAAATAAACAAAATACATGTACTGGAAAAAAAGAAAGGGTAAAAATTAAATATTTAGTTCAAGAACAAAAGCAGAAGAATACAAGAGCAGAAAGTAATACAACAGAAAATAAAGACTGAATAGCAAAAATCAAAAAAGCCCAAAGCCGGTTCTCTGAAAAAGAGACAAAGCACAAATTACCGATATGCAGAACTTTAAAAGGAAACACAACAGATGCTGCAGATAGGAGAGAGCCTAGAAACCTCTTTACACTCATGACTGGGAAAGTTGGGGGGGGGTCTGGGCAAATTCCTAGAGAACAAAACGCCTTATCTACATAGACACAAAAAGAAATATCAGAAAAGTTCTATTTCCACATTAAAACAAGAATGAATCTGAAATTAAAACCCTTCTTACAAGGAAAACCCTATGGCGGCACGTGCTGCCTACCAGTTCTCCCAACAAGTAGAGAAAACACACAGAAACCCGTGGGGACGCGCGAGGAGTGCTCCCCACCTTGCTTTACGAGAGCAGCATGACCTTGACCCCGAATCCCCACGAGGACAGGAGAAACACCTGAAGACCCTCCCCCCTCACGGACACACATGCAAGAATCTGAAGCAAAATAGTGTCTAATAAAAGCCAGTGAAAAGAAAATACACAGAGATCAGGTTGAGATTATTCTAGAAGGACAAGATATTTTTTTAAAGTTAAACCACATCAAAAAAAAAATCACTCGGCCCAAAAGATGGAGAAAACACATTTAAGAAAATTTAATATTATAATTTAATTGATGATTTAAAACATAAACTCTTAGCAAAGAAAAAGAGAAGTATTTTCACATTCTGATGAAAACATCTATCCGCAAAGCCACAGAAGGTGTCACATGCAGTGGGAAAATACGGAAAGCTCTGGGGCGCCCGAGGGCTCAGTCAGTTAGGTACCGACTCTTGATTTCAGCTCAGGTTGTGATCTCACAGTTAGTGAGTTCAAGTCCCACGTCAGACTTCGTGTCGACAGCGCAGAGTCAGCTTGGGATTCTCTCTCCCCACCCCACCCCCGCTTTCCCCCATGAACTCTCTATCTAAATCAATAAATAAACTTAAAAAAATACTAAAGATCACCTTGCTGGAAAGCAAAGCAAAAATGAACTATCGGGACCTCATCAAGAGAAAAAGCTTCTGCACAGCAAAGGAAACAGTCAGCAAAGCTAAAAGGCAAGCAACGGAATGGGAGAAGATATTGCAAAGGACACATCAAATAAGCGTTAAGTATCCAAAATCTATAAAGAACTGATCAAAATCAACACCCCCAAAACAGAATCCAGTGAAGAAACGGG
Organism: Helogale parvula; assembly: GCA_004023845.1. Taxonomy (NCBI): domain Eukaryota; kingdom Metazoa; phylum Chordata; class Mammalia; order Carnivora; family Herpestidae; genus Helogale; species Helogale parvula. The sequence goes on along the minus strand of PJEM01015304.1, from coordinate 20,376 downwards.
CAAAAGACATGAACAGACACTGCTCCAAAGAAGACATCCAGACGGCCAACAGACACATTAAAAGATGCTCAGCATCACTCATCGTTGGGGAAATACACATCAAAACCACATGAGACACCACCTCACACCCGTCAGAGCGGCTAACGTTGACAACTCAGGAGCGCCAGATGTGGGCGAGGGTGCGGAGACAGAGGACCTCTCTCGCACGGCTGGCGGGAACGCGACTGGTGCAGCCGCTCTGGAAAACAGTGTGGAGGGTCCTCAAAAAATTAAAAATAGAACTACCCTACGACCCAGCAATTGCACTGCTAGGTGTTTATCCAAGGGACACAGGGGTGCTGTTTCGAAGGGGCACGTGCACCCCAACGTTTACGGCAGCGCTATCGACATCAGCCAGAGTATGGGAAGAGCCCCAATGTCCACCAACAGATGAATGGATAAAGAAGATGCGGTATATGCACAATGGAGTGTTACTGAGCGATCAAAAAGAATGAAATCTTGCCATTTGCAATTATGTGGGTGGAACTGGAGGACATTATGCAAAGTGAAATTAGCCAGAGGAAGACAAGTATCATATGACTTCACATGCGAGGACTTTAAGACCCAGAACAGATGAACATAATGGAAGGGAAGCAAAAGTCATAAAAAAACAGGCAGGGGGACAAACCGTAAGAGACTCTTCAGTACGGAGAACCAACAGAGGGTTACTGGAGGGGTTGTGAGAGGGGGATGGGCTACATGGCTGAGGGGCATTAAGGAGTGTACCCCCGAAAGCACTGTTGCACTCTATGCTAACTTGGGTGTAAATTAAAAAATAAATTAATTTTTAAAAAAAGATCACCTTGCTATGCAGAAAACACTCAAAGCCTTTTCTCGAGTCTCTGGAAGGGGACAAGGACACCTTTTCTCACCGGCACTGAGACCCTGGCCAGTCCAGGACACGGAAAATAAAAACGGTCCCAGGACTCGGAAAGAAGCAACAGCAACGCATCAAAGGACTACATGGAGAGAACAAAAGGCAGACACGCACAGGAACTAGAAACATCCGCCATTCGGACGTGCCTGAACATACGAAGAACTCTTTCCAATTAACAGAAAACAAAACAGATGACCGAATCAAAAACCGGGCAAAAGGCAATGATTTCACAAAGGAAGACCTGCGCTTGGCCCCTAAGCACACGCAGGGGCGGGTCCCCAGGGAGCGGCGCGTCCTCACCTCCTCTCCCAGCACCTGAGCCCCAGCACGGGCCGCACCAGGCGTCGGCCCGCCCCGAGGGCCCGCAGCTGCTGGCGGCGGACGCGCACCCGGCCAATCCGCACGCCACACAGATGTGCGGGGCGGCGTCCACACACACCGGGCACCGACAGGAGGAAGAGCGCCGAGGTGTGCTCGCACTGGGCACGGCCCCCAGGGCGCTGCGCGTGCACACAGAGCGCTGAAGGGTCAGCGCGCCAGAAAGCCAAGAGCGTGCCCAAGCCATCAACGGTGAAAAGCCAAGACCGTGGTGAGCTCTGGGGGACAGTCACCGCGAGTGGGCAGGAGGGGGATTCCGGGAAGCTCGGTAAGGTTCCCTTTGCTCATCCAGGCGGCGGCTACACGGGTGCGTTCGCTGAGTGAAAAATTCACAATCGTATACGTACATTTCAGTGAATTTTTCTGGCGGTGTTATAATTACAATTTTTTTAAAGGGTAGGAGCACCCGGGCAGCTCAGTCGGTTAAACGTCCAACTTCAGCTCAGGTCACGATCTCACAGTTTGTGGGGTCGGGCCCCGCGTCGGGCTCTGTGCTGACAGCTTGGAGCCTGGAGCTGCTTCGGACTCTGTGCCTCCCTCTCTCTCTCACCCTCCCCGGCTCATGTTCTGTCTCTCCAAAACATATAAAAATAAAGAGCATTTGTACTTGCCACACGACGTGCCCACAGCTGCCCTCGCTTTACTCCTACGCCTACGTGCCCACGCGGCCAGCGGCCAACCGGGAGACGGGGAGCAGGAAGGGAGGGGTCCACAGAAAGTTTACTGAATGGCTCCCGCGTCCCTGAAATGCTGGTCCCGGGGCTCAGGGGGGCGGGGAGGTGCTCCGGGGGGAGAAGGGGAGGCTCCACCGCATTCTCCACTCAGCTCCGCGCTCCCAGGCCGGGTCACCGGGCAGCAGCTCAAACCAGACCACCGAGCAACTGAGTCCCCCTGCCGGTGTGACAGCCTGCCCCGCTAGAGACCGCGCTGCACAAAACCGCTGTCCCCTCCGTCGCGTCAGCACGCCGTGCGTGCTCATTCTCAGAAACGGCCCTGGGCGGACACAGAGGCATCCCGACATGCACTTCGGGACGCCACCTCCAGTTACACCACGACTACTACAACCACAACACGAAGCGACAAGGGGAAGTACAGGAAAACGGACAAGCACGAGGAAACCCGGGGGCCTCGCGGGCCGTGCGGCTGCGCTCGCGGAAGCGGGGCGATCGCGAGGCTCTCGTGGGAGAACCGGCCGGCCCCCCAGCCCGCCGGAAGGGAGCGCGCCGCAGTGACGCCCGGCTGTCACTGCTGAGCAGGAAACGGGAACGTCCGGCTCGTCCACCCTCCGGGACAGCGCGGACCACAGCCAAGATAAGCACCCGGAGCGCAGCCAGTCTCCCGCTAACCGCACACGGCAGGCCCGCCGCGGGGGCACACGCGCGCACGCCGCATCCTGGGTGGGCCCGGCGGCACCTGGACGGCGCACCATCGCCCAACCGCGCCCGTGTCCCCCGCGCGCCCAGCTCGCCTTCCGCCTGCCCGGGCGCGGCTCCCTGCCCTCACCTACCATTACGTCCTCGCGCGGCAGCCCGAGAAAAAGCCACGACCCGCCAGGCCCAAGGGAATCATCTCAGACGGGCAACCTCAGCGCCACCGCGAGCCTGAGGGTCCTCGCTAGCCACAGGGAAGGTCCCAGAGGACTCCATCTCAGTCTTACAGCCCTACGACAACCTGGATTTACAAATCCAGGTGTCCTTACGCAGACGGACTCCTGTGAAGTCAGTCCTGTCTGTCCACTAAACTTCACTTGGAAACTGGAACTCTGTGACAAACCCGGGGCGGAGGACGTGGTCGGCAGGAAATGGCTCAAGCGACACAGAACAAGGGACCCCACAGCCTGGCTGCCGCGCGACCCTGTCCCCAAATCTCCGGGGCACCCGCCGCCCACCAGCCCGCAGCCCCTCCTGCTGCGCAGAAAGGAACAAGACTTAGGAGGTGCGCAGAGTAACGGGCCTCCTCTCCCCCGAGGATTCCACTCTGTCCCAACGTGACTGACGGAAACCAGAACCGCCACTCACCAAGGGCTGCCACAACTCCCACCTCGGACGTGAACGCCACAGAAGACGCCCCGGGACAAGACACCGGGAGGGAGGACGCCTGTCCCGGGGCGGGTGGAAGGCCTCCGTACCTGCGGCAGGGCGGTGTTGAGCTGCCTCTGCAAGGAGTCTCGCTCGTGACCGACCTCGTGCAGCTTCCCCTGGGTCAAGGCCAGCGTCTCCTGAGTCTCCCGCAGCGTGTCCAGGAGGCGGTCCCGCTCTTCCAGCATGGACACCATCAGCTGCTCGAAGTGCGAATCGGCGTCGGGCTGGGAAGGGGAGCCCGACCCGTGGGTCCCGCTGCCCCCGGGCGGGCCTTCCGCTTCGCTGATGGTCGGCATCACCTCGCACATCATCTTGAAACAAAAGACCCAGGTGACGGTCATGAGTGCAAGCCAAAGGCTCCCGCAGGTCTGGAGCTGACAAAGGAAAGGCTGACAAACTCCTTACTCCCCGATCCCGCTGCTCTGCTCCAAGGAGACAGGAAGCCGGGAAAACACAAATCCTAGGCGCCAGGACACACGAGATGAACCCGGCAACTCGGACAATAATCCAGTTCAGGGGTACAGACCCAGGACAGCCCCCTACCCCCCAAGGATAAACCCTGTGGCGTTTTGTCTGCAAAGTTGTACTTTCTAGCTGTGGAAAACAAGAGTGCTTCTGTAAACTTTTTTTTTTCTTCCTCCCGATTTCCCGGTGGGGGAGAGAAACGAGCAAGACCCGGGCCACCCAATCACCGTGCAGGACAAGCACAGAAGGAGCACAGAGTCAGTAAACTTGACAAGTACAAAATCCATCAGGCATCTTACAGGAATGTGTGCAGTCAGCTCCCGAGAAGGGCTGACGGCGCCCCGAATTCTCGGGCCGGAGTTGGCGAGGCGCTAAAAGGAACGGGATCCGTTAAGGGGCCCGGAAAGGTGTTTTCCCAGGGCTGCCAACGTGCAACGGTCAGTCAACCTAACTTACGTAAGTTTACAGCCCAAACCAAAAAGAGAGCGAGAGAGAAGACGGGAGAGAAAACTTCCACCAATGAGGCAGGTCGCTCCGGGCGGCCAGGAGGAAGGAAAAGTGAAAGGGGAGACCACGAGCCGCTCTCAGGGCCCCCCACGGCGCGCCGAGCTGGGGGGCCGGGTCCCGCGGCTGCACCCCCGGCGAGGCGATGCCCAGCGCCGCGCGCCCGCCGGCGGCGGCGACCTCCGCCCCACTCGCGGCCGCGCCGGGGCGGGGACAGCCGCTGACAACCGGAGCGCAGCCCGGGTCGCCGCCTCTCCCGGCCACGGGTCCTCGGGCCCCGCGCCCGGCGCCGGGGTGACCGGGGCGCCGCGGTCAGGGGAGGGGGCGGCGCGCGGCCGCCCGAGCCCGTCGCTCGGGGCGCGTCCGCCGGGGGTCCCGCCCGGGGGTGGCGGGGGAAGGGGGCTGACGGCGAGCGCCGAGCGGCCGCCGCGGGGAGGGGGCCGGCGCCCGGGGCGACCTCGGCCCCGCTCCGCCCCGAGCCCGCCTCCGGGTCCCGCTCCCTTACCTTGCTCGCCGGCGGGAGCGGGCGAGGAGGCTCCGCGGCGGCTCGCGGGCGGCTGCTCGCTCCGGGCGAGCTCGGGGCCCGACGAAGGCAGCCCGCGCCCGCGCCCGCCGGCCCCGGGCCCGCAGCCCCCAGTCACTAAGGCCGGCCCGCGGCCGGACACTGGCGAAGCGCAGGAGAAGCGGGCCCGGCTGCGCGTCGCCGGCGTCAACGTGCCCGACGTCGGGCGCGTCGGCGCGGCGTCAGCGCCGAGCGCCGCAGGCCGGCCCCGCCCCCTACGAGGAGAGCCACGGAGGCCGAGTGCGCAAGCGCCGCCCCCACAGGTGGGCGGGGCGGGCCTCCCGCGAGCCGATTGGCTGGGGGCCGCCGGAGCCCCGCCCCTGCCCAGGTAGAGGGCTCCTCCGGGAAGCGGCAGGTCCGGGCTGCGGTCCCAGCTTCCCGAAGGCACCTGTTCCGCATATCCTCTTACAGCCGCGGGGACGCCGAAGGCCGCTACCGAGCGTCATCTGTGCATCAGGTTCTGCGCCAGACCCTTCCCGGACGTCACGTCCACACAGTTTACCCGAGGGCGCGCCCAGGCGCGAGCCACCTGCTGGCTGCGGCTCCTCGGGTCCGACCCTTACAGGACGCACAAGGACGAAGTGTCTCTGCGGGGCCCCCTCTCCGAGGCTTACCTGCTGCACCTGCGGAGGCCCAGGTGGGCAGCGCTGGAAGCGGAGGCTCCTGGGCGCTGCGTGAGGAGCGCTGGTTCAGCTCCCAGCACGTGCTTCAACCTGCCTGCCGTGTGGGCCTGGGCAACTGCGGGGAGCCCGCTGGCACTCGCGGCCCCCTCCGCAGGACGGGAAAATGACACAGACCTGCCCCGCGGCTGTTACCGCAGGAGAACCCGACGGTGGTCGTTTCCATCCTTGTCCTTATTCATATTCGTGTTTTGTACTTAAACTTTTGAAAACACCTGTTACGCTCCAGGTCCTGTGCTAGGTCTTGCAGACGCAGAGGGTGATAAATACACCTTTAATAAATTAAAGCAGATGCTCCCCCTTCACGGTTTCACCCCTGGAGCGCATACTCTTCACAAACCAGCGTGTCAGAGCATTGCCGCCAGGCACCACTGGCTGCTGACTGTCCGTGGGGAGGCAGCCAGGAGCCCTGAACTAGCCCAAGTCTAAGTCAAGTTTGGATGGGGCCGGTGAACCCTTCGAAGGCAGATTCCTTGAATCCTGTTGTGAGCTCACCAAGTATGGGTGCCACCTCTGATTCGATTCATCTCCTTGGGTCCAGAACCACACCTTTCTTTCACTCATGTATTCATTCATTGAATAAACATTGACTACACAGAACTATGAGTTTGCACCCCCTGACCCAGGATCTGGATCAGAGGGAAACTTCCAGCTCTCCTCAAGAGTACCACCGTAATTCATCCAGCCCGTGTTTGCACCTCACTTATAAAGTATCTGTCTCCCCAGAAATCAACACGATGCCAATATTTAGTTCAACGTATGGAACGTACATTCATTTCATAAACACGCACAGAGCACCATGAGCCGGGCGCGGTCTAGGTTTGGGAAACTCAGAGCTGGTTAAGACACTGCTTCCCCCAGTTTGCAGCCTGGAGGGGAGAAGAGACACAGTCTGTTATGATGTCTCTGAAGCCACGTCACAGGTCTGGAACTCAGTGCTGTGAGAATCCACGGTTTCGAAGAACCAGCTTTTCAGCCGGCGTCACAGACGGGGCTTCGCGAAGGAGATTAACATCTGAGCTGTGTCTGGAAGGACAAGCAGGTTTCCAGGCACAGAAGGGAGAAGCCCGTTTGGTACAGCTCCCGGAACACGAGATCCCAGATTTCACGCGCTTGCATTCATTCGTTTCCTTCAGATTGCAAAATCAGGGGAAAATTGGAAACAACTTAAATGACCACCAAAATGAGCTTGATTAAATCTCTGCACTTTTGGGAGTGCCTGGGTGGCTCCGTCAGTTACGTGTCCTTCTTGAATTCACCTCAGGTCATGATTCCAGGGTCGTGAGATCAAGGCCCGAATCAAGTTCCTCACTGAGCATGGAGCCTGCTTAAGATTCTCTCTCTCTCTCTCTCTCTCTCTCTCTCTCTCTCTCTCCCTCTGTCTCTCTCCACCTCTGCCTTTCTCTCTCTCTCAAAAAAAAAAAAAAGAACGAATCAGGGAAAATGTCTTTTGGGAAACTAAAATGACTTTTATATGTCTATACCCCCCGACTAAATGACCCCCAGAGTACCCCGGAAATAGCTGAGAGATTGGGCTGCATCCTTGTGAGGCTCAAGCAGGAAAAGAATGAGCAGGGAAATGTTTTCCTTCCAATTCCCCTGTGGAAGGCTCGATAAAGAAAGTCCAGTACTAAAGGAGGGGATAGGTAGTTCGTACGTGCCCAGGGTTGTGTTTCCACAAACGTGCCCGCCAGCCTCAGCTCTCTGGATGATGCAGCTTTTGTCAACCTTGAGCATGACCTAGGCCGTGTCTCCTTTCTAGACATGTAAGCAGCTCCGGAGAAGGGCTCTTGTGAGGTCTGAGTGTCCCACATCTATCTAGAGTACGTAAAACAGGGGCGCCTGGGTGGCTCAGTCAGTTAAGTGTCCAACTTCGGCTCAGGTCATGATCTCACTGTGCGTGGGTTTGAGCCCCGAGTCGGACGTTTGTGCTGACAGCACAGAGCCTGGAGCCTGCTCTGGATTCTGTGTCTCCATCTCTCTCTGCCCCTTCCCGGCTTGTGCTCGGTTTCTCTCTGTCTCTCAAAAATAAATAAACGTTTAAAAATTTTTTTAGAATACGTAAAAGAGCCCAATGAAGGGTGATGTGACAATATGGTTCTGGGAAGTCTGAGCTGGGGGCGGGTGGTGGAGGATGAGACCCCCTGTTCCAGAGGGGGAAACCGAAGCCCAGAGATGCAAAAGGGGTTTGCCCACAGGCACGCGGCTGGTTTAGAGCAGATTCGGAACTGGAGCCATTAGTGAGCCAGGGGCCCAAATTCCTGATCCAGGCACTGTGCTGTCAGGGCCACGACGTGGTCTCTGGAAGGGAAAACCCGAAGAAGCGTTCTATCGCTGCTGCCCAGGCAATCCAGTCCCTGGGGCCCGGGGCTTGGTGACGTCAGCCAGCAGAGTCTACTCTGGGTTTCCCACGTGTCTCTGCTCAGGTGGTGCTCAGCCAGCGGGAAGGAAAAGAAAGAATCATTTCACTTGTTTGTCTCATTTAGTTCTTTTTATTTCTTTCTTTATTTTGAGAGAGAGAGAGAAAACATGAGCAAGTGCGGAGGGGCAGAGAGAGAAGGAGAGAGAATCCCGAGCAGGCTCTGTGCTGTCAAGAGCTGAAATCAAGAGTTGGACCCTTAACTGACTGAGCCACCCAGACGCCTCTCATTCAGTTCATAAAGTAATTGCCCACATGGCTGTGCCTGTGTCCTGCCCATTATGCAGATGAGGAAACTGAGGACCAAGCGGTTGGTAAGCAGAAGAGACTGTCAGCCAGAATGTTCTGGCTGCCATGACAATTCTATTTCTCTTGGTCAACCGATACGGAAGCTTTTGATCCGTGGAGGAGCCCTTCATGAGGTTAGGTGACGTGTGTTCACCCCTGTGAGCACCGACGGGAAAATCACCTTTGTAGATCCTTTTACGGAGACCCGTTGCCCCCTGCAACCTCACTCGGCCCTCATGGGTGCATCCTGCATCCTTTTACGTTGAGGACACCGAGCCTCACCAGGTTACCTTCCGTGTCCAGCTTGTGATTTTGCTGAAGCTGGGCTTGAACCTAAGACTGCCTCCAAAGCCAGTTTTCTTGATGCGACACCAAAGGGTGTCCCCAGACCCCCAAAGCTGGGGACAAAACCTCTGGGCCAGTGCTGGCCATCAAGGTACTGACCCCGACCCCACTGAGGGTCCGCGGGCCTCTCAGCCACCTGGTCTGAAAGGTGCATTGTCGCAGGACGATGCCAGGCCCAGGGAGCCCCCGGCTCTGGGAGCATCTCGAGGCTTCCCAGCGGGCATGGAGACTTCTGGCCCCTTCTTCTATGTAGTTGTATTTTAAAGGCAAGTCATAAGCTCCTTGCAACTTCTCTTGACAACTTCCTTGTGTTGATCAGACGGAGCCAATTGTAAAAATGCCCAGAGAGGCAGTTCAAATGCTCCGAGGGCGAGGCTGGAGCCCAACCCTTACCTTGACCTTGACCTCGGGCAAGGTCCGTGACCCGTACTGAGCCTCGGCATCCTCGTCTGTCAGTCAGGGATAACGGCCACACCAACCACCACGCTGGGACTTGGGGAACTCATGGCTGGAAAGCAGGGGCGGCTGCCCTGGCCCCACACCGGGCTCTCTGCCCGGTCACCATTTCCCTCTGTCATGATGCTTTCTCACAGTCGTTATAGACGTAGACTCCGGAGCCGGGCGGTCTGGTTGAAATCTTGGCTCTGCTCCCTTTTGCTCCGGCTGTGGACTCTTAGGCACGTTGCTTGAACTCTCTGGGCCTCCGCTTCCTCATCCCTGAAGTGAGGATGGTTGTGCCGCTTCAGAGAGAGGCTGTGAAGGCCAAGGGCCTGGAAGGACTCACAGGGACCACAGCCAGCCGGTTGTTCCATCCGGGTCTGGCCCCACCTCCCGCAGGCGATCGGGGCTGGTCCATGCCCACGCCTGTTCTCATCAGTCCGCGGGAGGGACAGTGCGCGGGGTCTTCTGGGGCTTTCCTCCGGGATAAACGAGAGAGCCGTGCGGGGAGAAAGCCCTGGCCGCCGCCCGCCCCGGCTTGCCGCCCGCCCCGAGGACGTGTGGCTGGACGCCGGGACCGCCATCTTGAGGCCACAAGACGCCTTGAGACAGCGTCCTGCATGTTTGCAGCCGGGAATCTTCCTCCCACCCTCTCGGGAAACTTACGTGTTTCCCAACCCCAAAGAGCCAGAAAGACCAACAAAGAAATCCACAAAAAGGGAAAAACAGATGATTGCTCTCTTCGCAGAGTTAAACTCGGTCACCACGAGGAGGCCAGGGGCCGAGAAGTCAAGTGAGGACAGGAACCACTGTCACGTGGACTGAAGGCAGGGCTGACGGCTCGGAGCTGGAGAGAAGTGGCGTCTTTGGCACGTGGAACAGCACCGGGCTCCGTCGCTCGCCGCTGGCTGCCGCACGCCGTAAGCGTCGCTCTCGGCCGGCCGCTGCCGACGGCGCGTTGTCCTTGCCCGTGAAATAAACGTCAATGAGTTCACACACACAGTGCCCTCCAAACAAATTCTGCGTGTGCTGTTCTACGGAATGAGCCGCGAAGTACCTGAACCGGCTAGTTCAGGGCATGCGTCCTGCCGGCCCGCTGGCTGGCACACTTTTGGATCCTCAGTGGCACACTGTTTGGATCCGCTAAGTAACACATGCGGGCTTCTCGCAGTGTCTGAAGAGTCACTGTGGGCAGGCGAAATAGTTCCGCTGTTAAAACAGCACCCGTGGACGAGCCTGGAGGAGCTGATGCTGAGTCGGAGAACCCTGGCGCAAAACGGCAAATGCCACGGAGAAGAGGTCCCCGGAGTAGTCAACTTCGCAGCGACAGAGAGGACGGTGGGCGCCCTGGGTGGGGAGGGATGGGGGTTAGAGACAGAGTCAGTCTGGGGCGATAGAAAGTTCTGGAGACGGATGGTGGTGACGGCCGCGCAACAGTGTCACTATGCTGAACGCCGCCGAGCTCCGCGGGTAAAAATGGCTGAGGTGTAAATTTCGTGTTATATATATTTTTACAACAATAAGAGAAAGCCTCCAGGGCTCTTGTTTCCCAACTTAATGATGCTTTGTAGGCACTCCTAAAGATTTGACTAGTATCGATGCCAAATGAAAGACATTTTTCTACAACTGACATAATAGTCATGCAGCAGAGGAACACGGGCACCTGGTGGCTCAGTCTGTTAAGCGTCCGACTCTTGCCTTCGGCTCAGGTCATGGTCTCACGGTTTATGAGTTCAAATCCCACGCTGGGCTCTGGACTGACAGCCAGGAGCCTGCTTGGGATTCTCTGCCTCTTTCTCTCTCTCTCTCTCTCTCTCTCAAGTACGCCAGCACGCTCAAAATAAATAAACTTAAAAACAACAACAAAGGACCATGATTATCAGGTAAAGCAACCGAACTTTTATTTTATTTATTTTAATTCTTTTAATGTTTATTTTATTTTTGAGAGAGACAGAGAGAGACAGAGCATGAGTGGAGGTCAGAGAGAAAGGGAGACACAGAATGGGAAGCAGGCTCCAGGCTCCAAGCTGTCAGCACAGAGCCTGATGCGGGGCTTGAACTCATGAAACATGAGATCATGACCTGAGCGGAAGTCGGACGCTTAACCGACTGAGCCACCCAGGCGCCGCCCCCAAACCTTTAAATATTAGCTAATTTTAAGATTCTCTTTACATGTTTTTAGTGATTTTTATTTGGCAATTGTTTATTTGTTAATTCCTTCTTTAAATGTTTTCTATTATCAACTGTCTATATCAGATTGAGGTCATTTTCACATGTTATTAAAATATGCAATATTGTCAAAATTATATTGGTTTATAACAAGAAGAAGCCATGCATTTATGTTTTTTTTAACCTCTGAACTTGTTTATCCTGGTCACTCGTTATGTAAAAGCACATAAATACGGTGTTTTGAAAACGCTGCAATAATTAGGGTTGGGGAATTCCAGTTCTTGGTTCCCAAGCCGTCAAGATGAGTCTCTGCTGGGACTGGAGAGACCACGACGGCCGCCGTGCCCAGGGCAGGAGGGAGTCCTGGGAGGCTGTGCCAGGCATGCCCCCCCCCCCCCCCGCCCACACTGGCCTTGTTTGTGGAACAATGAACAAGGGTGTTGTTTGAGCACCTTCTGGTGAACTCATGATGTGGCCGATGGCAGCACCGCCGGAAGCTTCCTCCTTTCTTTCTGACGCTTCCTTAAAATCTCCTTAAATGTCAGGGCGCCTGGCCGGCCCAGTCGGTGGAGCATGCAGCTCTTGATCTCGGGGTGGCGAGTTCAGGGCCCAGGCAGGGTGGAGAGATTACTTAAAAATACAATCTTAAAAAAAAAAAACCCACGTTAACTTTTATGGATGCCTCAACAACCCTTAGACGCCGGCATTTTCATACACTTCTCTCATCTGCTCGGCAGACAGTCTCGGGCCGAGCGCTTTCTGCCAGGCAGCAGGCCGGACACGGGAGGTCCACCCATGAGTCCAGACATCAGAACTTGGTGTCCAGGCACGGAAAGAGACGAATGAGCCGACCACCGCATCTGCTTTGAAAATGGAACGCGCTTCGGCCGGGGAGAGCTCTGAGGCGGGCTCACATGGGCGACCCCTCAGTCAGGACGGGGAGCTGAGGTCGGCGCTGTGGCTTGCAGCCCCTCGCCAGACCCCTGCGTCTCCCGTTATGTGGGAGAGGAATGAGCTTCCGGGGAGAAGCCGGCACGCGGCAGACGGATGGGAACGGGCATCAGTTAACCGATGAATCCATGTGCCAAGCGAAGGGCTCTTACCTGGATCTTTGTCTTGGAGACTGTGGTTCTCAGTCTTCACTGCTAATGCCAAGCTCATGGAGAACCAAAGAGGTAGCATTTTATGTAACCAAAAAAATGGAAAAAGCTGGAAAACTTTGCTCAAGTTTGGCACGTGTGTGTGTGTATGTGTGTGTGTGTGTTAGTTTGGTAGGGCCGCTGTGACAAAGTCCCTGGGGGGCTGGACACTTTGAACAACATGATGCACCTGCACCGTCCCCCGTCCTGGAGGCCAGAGCCTGAGGTCCAGGGGGGGCAGGGCCGGGCCCTCCCGAGGCCTCTCTCCTTCTGTGTGGACCGCCGTCCTCTCCCCGTGTCCTCACGGGGCCGTCCCGCCATGTGTGTGTGTCTGTGTCCTGGTCCCCTCTTCTTACAAGGACCTGGGTCATGTTGGATCGGGACCCACCCGAGTGACCTTACAGCATCTCTTTAAAGACCCAAATTCCAAACACAGTCACATCCTGAGGTGCAGGAGGCTAGGACTCCGACACAGGAATTTGGGGGACACGAGTCAGCCCGTGACCACCTGCCTCCGCAGTGCCCTTGGCTTTGGACAGCGCAGATACCCTGATGACCTTCCCCTGCGTCCAGTGCTGCCTCCGTGCCAACCACATTCCTGTTCTCACGGCGTGACGCTTGGCTGGGGTGAACCAGACGGGCCAGGCTGGGACTCCAGGGTTGCGGGACTCATTTTACCTCTCCGCCTCAAGAGACTTGTGAAGACGAATCTAGAAACACTCGAGCTGGGGCCAGGTTCTCCGACCCTCAGCAGGAAATTGTATTTTTCACTTTACGCCTGAAGAATGTGGAGCCGTTTCTTTATGCGACATTGTGGGGAGGGAAGTTGGTGACGGCTCGCCGTGGCGCACAGCTGGCAGGCCCCCTAAACCCGGCTGTTGTCTTGCTCTAATTGTGCGTTCGCAGCGCATTTAGGGAGGAATCTGATTTTCTTGTGCTTTATGGATTTTCACAGATCAGGTGCTTATTTTAGGCACTTCCTTACACAGCCCGTGACTTCCCATCAAAAGAATCGGGGGGGGGGGGGCGGGGAATCCGTCGTGAAAAGAAAAATGTCCCCACCTGCTTCCGACAAACGGAGCCTCGACCGCCTGCCCCAGCCGTCCCACGGGGGCGCCCTCCCCCCAGCCGCCCTCCTCCCCTGCCCCCTGTGGGGGATCTCGCCCTTGCTTGGCACCCTTGGCCAGTGCATCTTCTCCCGGCCCCAGCATGAGAACTGAGGGCTCCTGGCTTGGCCAAGACGGATGGAGAACATTCCCAGAAACTGCTGGCTGGGACCCAGACTGCAGGAAGGGAGAGAGTCCTTGTTCTTGGACAGTGGGGGACGTGTTTGTTTTTTTTTTTTTAATTTGGATGGAAACATTCACCTCTGTGCTTCCCCCGGGCCAGACGAGGCGGCGGCGGCCGTGGGTCTTGGTGAAGCCGGGAGGGCCCAAAGCCGGGCGTGAGAAGCAGGTTGTGGGAACCGGGCCGGGGGAAGGAGCTTCCGGGCTCCTCTAGGAGGCGAGGGCCGCGTCCTCCCGAAGGATCGACCAGCCGACACCGACCGAAACAGCTCCAGCCTGAACGGAGCAGCCCCGAGGCTGTGCCCGGAGCGCCGCGCCAGTGGATTTCCAGGACCGGGTTCCGGGAGACGAGGGCAGCCCCAGTTCTGGGAATCAGGCTGGGAGCTGCCTCCACACACACCCGCCCCCCAACTTGGCCTGGTCACGCAAATTCTTCGGGCTCGCGGGCTCGGGCTTTTTGATTAGGCAGAAGGAGGCGGCGCGGGGTCTTGTGGGGATTTGCAGGAGTTTCCCCGACGTGGGGGTTGCAGAGCGGAGGGTCCGTCACACTCCCGACTTCCCCAGGTGTGAGCAGAGATGTTAGCAGGCGGGGGGCGGGGCCCAGGGCAGGGTCCTCGACCCGGCTGTGTGCAGGGCCCTGCGGCACTCAGTCCCTCCGTCTGTCCCTCCGTCTTGATCCCGAGCCGTCGCCGCTCAGGCAGGGGGGCTGCGCAGTGACAGGGACGGTCCCTGGCTGTAGGACAGGTCCCGGCGAGATGGTCAGGAGCGATCCCTTCTGCCTGGGCTGGGGGGGCCCGTGGCGACCCAGCCACATGCAGCCTCCTGAGGACCAGGCTAAGCAGGGTCCAGCTCACCCACGCTGGCCCTCACGCACTCAGTGCACGGGGACCTCTTGAGGGCCTGCGAGGCAGGAAGGGATAGAACATTCAGGATCCGGGGAGATAAGCTGTCAGCGAGTAATTCCCCGCCTGTTCCCTTCCTGGCAAGAGTGCAGAACGTGAGAGTGGGTGGCAGTGGCAAGCTGCATGGGGCACTGCGAGCCAGCCTGAGGGTGGAGGGTGGGGGGCAGGAAGAGGGTGCCGCGGGCAGCAGGTGCAGGCAGGAGGAACTGGCCGCCCCTCTCTGGCTTGACCACATCCTGACCCCCCGCAGGCTCCCAGCAGCCTGGACGTCTCCTCCCCCTGCACCCACTGAGCGATGGGGCACCTAGGGGCACAAGACGTGGCCCCCGCCCCGCGGACAGGCCATGCCAGGGACACGCCCTAAACTGCTGGATCAAGCACCCCAATAACTAAGTGGGTTTGCAGCACATTCCTCTGTGTAGTGGGTGAACAGAGGCCCTTACGGGAGACGGCGGCGCCCTAAGCCCCATCCCTGCAAACACACTCCTCTTTAGAATATGGGCCTTCGGGGCGGCTGGGGGGCTTTGTCCGTTAAGCATCTGATTTTGACTCAGGTCACGATCTCGCGGTTCGTGGGTTCGAGCCCCGCATTGGGCTCTGTGCTGACAGCTCGGAGCCTGGAGCCTGCTTCCGATTCTGTGTCTCCCCCTCTCTCTGCCCCTCCCCCACTCACACTCTGTCTTTCTCTCAAAAATAAATAAACATTTAAAAAAAAAAAGAATAAAACACAGGCCTTTGCAGACAGCACCACCTTAAGGATGGCAGGCTGAGACCAGCCTGGATTTCGGGGGGCCCCACATGGAATGGCTGTGCCCCAGCAAAAGGGGAGGGGACGCAGACACACCAGGAAGGAGGCCACGGCCATGGCCGGGAGCACAGGGGTGGCCGCCCAGCACGGGACGCCCGGAGGGAGGCCCGGACGCCCTCTCCCCCGCGCCCCCGCAGCGGACCCCCGACCCTGCCCGCCCGGATTGCGGCCCCGGCCTCCAGAGACGTGAGACACTGTGTTTCTGCTGTGTTAAGTGTCCGATTTGCTGCAGTTTGTTCTAGGACACGGACACTCTGTGATACACGTGTATTTATTTACACAGTAAACATAAACACTGTGTTCCTGTCCTGCGTGAAACCAGAGAGCCGCTGGCACGCAGCAGGAGGGACACAGGGAGAGGGAAGAGGGGAGCGACACCGGGGGGCCCGGGGGCCGAGCGGCCGTGGTCGGAGCGGAGGCGGCGTGCGGCGCCCACGTCCCCCTCCCGTCCCCTCTGTTCTCCCGCGTGAACGAACGACTTCACAGTAACTGGTGGTTTCCAGGCTGGGACTCCGCGCGGCCCGGCCTGCGGCTCGGGTGGGTCTCCGAAGCTCTCGGGGCCTCAGTCTCCTCACCGGTCGCGTGGCGGGAGGTGACGGTACCCGGTCACACAAGCAGAGGGCTGGGGTGTGCCCTGCGGGTCCCCCAGGGCCGGGTGGCCCCTTTTGTCGTATATGTTAATGCTTTTCACAATAGAACTCACCCCTTTGCGTAAATACCCTGAACTCAGTCAGGGGCGGGCCTGGGCGCTTTTGCTTAAAGGCTGAAATGGTCATTGAGCCACATCTGCCTGCCTGTGGGCGGCTGAAAAACAGGTTCTCTCTGCCCCTGACCTACTCCTCACCGGGTCATATCAACTCTGAGTGGCTAGATCGCTGCCGCTGCCCCCACGCCTGCCCCTCCCCCACGGCACGGCTTTCCTCCTCCCAGAATATTCCCAGAGAATGGCCAGCACCCGCAGGGTGGCAGAGGTGGCCGGGGCAGGGGAGGCACGGGACCCCGGGGAACCCCCAAGGGTTGCGCCCCAGCTCAACAAGCCGCCCTGGCACCCGGAGGGCCTGCCCGCAGCAGGCGCCAGCTGAGTCACAGCACCTCCTTCCCTGGCTTCCGACACACTTGGAATAAAACCCATAGCTCACCCAGCTCCACTGCTACTGGCCTCTGCGGCCTGCATACTTACCAAGCTGGCTCCCGCCCCAGGGCCTTTGCACCTGCTGCTCTTCCTTGCCCTGAACACTCTGAGCAGACCCTTTACATGACCGACATCTCCCGGTCACTGAGTCCCCGCGCCATGACGTCTCCTCTTCCAGGAGGTCACCGCTTCATCCAGCGCCTCTGCGTCCGCTCCGTCTGACGGAGGAGCTCCGTGCACCCTTACTGTCTGGATGAGGTCCCGGTGCAGGAGGCAGAAGCCAGAAGCCTCAGGCAGTGAGGCAACGAGCCCTGTGAGCTTGGTCCCCGGAGCGGAAGGGGAGGAAACAGGCCGATTCCTGTCCCCACTATCGTAACCTATGATGTTCTGTGAGGCCAGGTGCGGAGGGCACCGGCGGGCAAGGAGCCTAAATCCCACTGGCAGAGACAGAATGCAGGGGAGGGGGGTGAGGGCAGGGGTTTTCGAGGAGCAGAGGTGAAGTCACTACCGCAGGCCCATGGGAAGCAGGGTGGTCTTCCTGGAAGAAGCGACACTGCACGCGGGACAGAAAGAATGAGAGTCGGTCCCGTGAGGACGTGGGGCGGGAGGTCCCGGCCGAGGGTCAAGCCAGCCCAAAGGCGGGGAGACGAGCATTCTCCCAGGCTGGGGATCTACTCCACCCCAAAGATCTGGGCAAGAGACGTTCTGCGTGAGGGAGAAGGGGGCTCCTCCCTCCAAGCCCCCTCTGGGGTCCCCTCCCCCCGGCCCCAGCTGCCAGCAGGGCCCGGGAATGTGGGAGGCCCCTCCCACTGGCCAGGCAGCAGCTTGCCCCGGGGGGAGCGGGCCTCAGTCGCTCTGAAGGAAGATCAGGAAGCCTTGTAGGAAAGACTGAGAAAATCAAACCAAACCAGAAACCCAGCGAACCCGGGACAGCCAGCGTGCCTTCTCCCGGCCGTCCTCGGACGGAGCCCACCCGAGGCGGGAGGCGGAGAAAGGACTGGAGGCTGGCGGGCAGGGCCCGGGGATGCAGATCCAGATAGCTGGTCGAGGCCACACCAATGCCTGGAGGCACTGGCTTCAGGTGTGCACCTGCCCTTCGGACCCCAGCACCCGGGTCCCGTCCTGTCCCCTTCGGGCACAGAGGGCGCGGCACACAGTGCCAGGCGAGGCCAGACCCCAGACTACAGGCCCCCCTAATCGGCCAGGGACATTCGGTCCATTGGATGAAGACAGGGGCAGGCGACGTCCAAAGCCAATGTCTGTGGCTCTGGGAGCCCCGGTGATCTGCAGCCTTGCTCCCCACCTCCTGGGCAGACGTGGGTGGGTGACTCCGCCTCTCCGTGCCTTGGTTTCCTCAACTGCCTTGCAGGGGTCGCCGCAATGGTCCCGCAGCACCGTTAGGCGACAGCGCTCCGCCACAGGGTTCGATGGGCCAGTCCAGGCAAGTGAGGTAGGGTCCATAGTGACCTGCCCAAAGTGCCGCCTTCCTGTCCCTTCTGGGGACCGCGCTTCTAGGTCCCCAGGGCCAGGGTCATGAACCCTCTCTGGAGGCCGCCTGCCCGCAGGCCGGGCCTGGGAGTTTCAGAAGCCAAAGGGAGACCTTGGGGACAGAGGTGTGGCCCTGTCCCAGGGACGGAGAGTGCAGGTGGTAAGTGAGTGGGGGAGGGGCGCCCTCTCCAACCCTGGGACCCGGGACAGATGCTAGGTCAGTGCCCGCACACTGAGCCCCCTCGCCTTTTGTCCCCTGCCCCCGGGCAATGGTATCCTTCTAGACGCCCGCCGCCCTGTACCCGTTGGGCAGTGCGCCCCCTCCCCCATTCACACGCCCCTAGGGCTTCAGGTCACGAGCCTGTTTAGAAACAGGTGTTTACAGATGTGATTAGTTAAGATGAGGTCACCCTGGATGGAGTAGGGTGCGCCCCAAGTACAGTGACTGGAGTCCTCCTAGGGGGACCCGGTGAGGACACAGGCAGGAAGGCCACGAGCCCCTCCAGAGGCCGAGACCGGAGGGACGCAGCTGCGAACCAGGGGACACCCGGGGGTGTCAGAAGCCACCAGGAGCGGGGAGAGGGAAAGACGGATTCTTCCCTGGAGCCCGTGCAGGGAGCGCGGCCCTCAGACGCTTTGATTCGGGGCTTCCAGTCTCTGGAAGCTGTTTTCAGGCACCTGGGTTGTGGGCATTACTTGTGGGCTCCCCGGGACCCCCAGGCACCCCCCCATCTGCATCCCGCCACCACCCGTCTCCTGAGCCTCACACCTGCATTTCCACCTGCCGGCCAGGCGGCTCGTCTCGAGAGAGACCTGCTCCCGCTCTGGGACTTCTCACCTGGGGGGCTGCCGAGCCAGAGCCCAGGGGTCACTGGACCCCTCCCTGCCTCCCCCCCAGTGACTCATCAAGCCCTTCACACCCCACCTCCCTCGTCCTTCTCGGATACCAGAGAGCTGTGACCCAACGCAACCCTGAAGACTTGACGGGTCCTTGGCTTTCGAAACAAACCCAACTGGAAACGCCATCCCTGAAACAACCGGGGGCGTCTGCAGGCGCCGGACCGCACACGCTGTGGCCGTCGAGTTCCCAGCGCGGCGCGGGTCCGCGGCTGAGGAGGAAGGTGCCCTCGCTCCGGGGGACGTGCTGACGCCGCCGGGGACGAAGCACCATCTTGCAGCAGCTCACGTTCAGGAAGAGGAAACCCGCCCATCCCGCAGTCTGCCTACAGAGAGAAGGCGAGAGTGCGGGAAGCGGGCTGATGTTCCTTCATCTTGTGGAAGGTGTAAGTCTATGTAATAAACAGCGGGGCGGGGGGGGGGGGGGCACCTGGGCGGCTCTGTCGGTTCAGCGTCCGACTTCAGCTCAGGTCACGATCTCACGGTTCGTGAGTTTGAGCCCAGCGTTGGGCTCTGTGCTGACGGCTCAGAGCCTGGAGCTGCTTCCAATCCTGAGTCTCCCCCTCTCTCTGCCCCTCCCCCTGCTCACACTCTGTCTTTAGTTCTCTCTCAAAAATAAATAAACAAAAAATCTTTTTTAAGTGAGGGGAGCGCTCAGCCAGTCCTCCAGACTCCCGCCGCCCGCCGCCGGGCCGTCTCTGCGCCAGCCCCTTCCTGCTCGCCCCACCTGCCGTCCGCACGGCAGCCGCACTGATCTCCCCCAGATCAGAGCTCATCGTGCCCTTCCTGGCTGGAACCCCTCCAAGCCTCACCTCGGACAAAGTTCAAATTCCTTAAACGGCCTACGAGGCCCTTTGTTACCTCCCCAGGCCCGCACTGCTCTCTGCCTCCCTTCTCACCTCCCACCCTGCACAGAGACGTCCTTCCCCCACCTCCACCCTCCTGTTCCACCTTCTGGTGTCAACTCACATGCCCCCTTTCTGAGAGTCGTGTGTCCGCACCTCATGCGCTATGTAGCACGTTACTCTGTACGTGATCTATCAAAGCTCATATGCCGTAAACACTTTCTGAGGGCATTTCTCTTCCGCCTGACTGTGTCTCCACGAGGAGAAGAACAGAGACTGTACCGTCGTATCTCCTACCCACCAGGCAGATGACTTGGCACATTGTGAGTATCAACACATAACCAATGAGGGGACGAACATATTGGGACTGGGTGGATTGATGGGTGGACAGATGGATGGATGGACAGATGGATGGATGGATGGACGGACGGATGGACAGATGGACGGATGGATAGATGGGTGGATGGATGGATGGATGGAGAGGTGGGTGAATGAGTGGATGGATGGATGGGTGGATGGATGAATGGAGAGATGGGTGAATGAGTGGATGGATGGATGGGTGGAGAGGTGGATGGATGGATAGATGGATGGATGGATAGAGAGGTGGAAGGATAGATGGATGGATGGATGGATG
>PJEM01015303.1:0-30688 GCA_004023845.1 Helogale parvula | reverse complement strand
CCTTTACACAAATCCATTCAAGTCATTCTTTCATGCCCATTGTACAGTAGAGGGAGCTGGGGTACAGAGAAGGTAAGAAAATTACCCAAGGCCACACAGCTAGTAAGTAGATGCCTGAGCTGGAATGTGAACCCTCCTCTCTCTCATGTTGAAGCTGCTGTGTTTTGCTGCTTCCCGAAGCTAGTCACTTATATAGTCCTGTTCCACATTTCACCAGAGCTTACGGGTTAAATTAGACTGAGCAGAGTTGATGTGGTGACAATTAAAATAAAAGCAGCCCACTTTCTTTACTAGTTAGAATTCACCTAATCAGAACTAGAAGTAAGGGGTGGAATTCAGGGGTGAATTTAGAATGCCTTATCTTTGCTTCTGGCTAAGTTGCAACTTTACCTGTCCTCCAAACTATGAAAATTAAGCCTGGACGTTATAATTTAAAGGATGGATCTTGTAGGAATGATGCTTAAACTTCGAATTATTGTAGTCTTTGCTTTGTGGAGTTGAGCTATCAGAAGGGACTCTCAAGTGGGGGTGATTTGTCTGCTGCGGCTGTGGGCCCGTGATCCTTGGGGTTGCCTCGGCCGTGGGGCCTGGCCAACCAGACAGCCTTTTCATCTTCCGTTGTCAGAAACCCCAGTCAACCACTGGATTTTCATGGCCCAGAGGCAGAGATCCACTTGCCAAGACAGCCGTGGCTCCCGCGGCTGCTGTCATGGTTAAATGACCCAAAATAGTGCTCGGCCCATAGCTTACGCTAAATAAATATTAGCCATTATTACCTACTAGTACGGCAACGACGACTACTACTACAGCTATTTCTACTACTATTGAGGCTTGTTCTTTGGAGTATGTGAGAGTTGTTTCCCCTACAAAAAATTTTTTTAATTAAATTTTTTTTTTGAGAGAGAGAGAGAGACAGAACAGGGAAGGGGAAGAGGGAGAGAGAGATGATTTTAAGCAAACTCCTAGCCCAGCACAGAGCCTGACACAAGGCTCCATTTCATGATGCGCGACGTGAGCCAAATTTGAGAGTCAGTTGTTTAGCTGCCTGAGCCACCCTGGCGCCCTTAAGAATATTCTAAAGATACTCTTGGGCTAAGAAATTTGTAAGTTTCTTACAAATAATTGGAGGGTTTCGATTTTAGGGAGCATAATGCCAAAATGACATTAGAAGTTTCACATTATTTCCTGACACTTCCCCCAAACTATGTAATAATTAGAAAGTGAAAACTTTCCAAAATGAGAGTTTTGAATACAATCCATTAGACACATTAATGACAAAATTGATGATCATGCGACATATGTACTTCAGACTTACATTATCTTCTCGTGTAGGGAGATTCAGGTGGACCTTTATCTTGCCGAAGAAAAAGTGATGGAAAATGGATTTTGACTGGCATCGTGAGCTGGGGACATGGATGTGGAAGACCGAACTTTCCGGGTGTTTACACAAGAGTGTCAAACTTTGTTCCCTGGATTCATAAATATGTCCCTTCTCTTTTGTAAAAGTATATGTTGGAGTTCTGAGTATGATTTCTGTGATAGGTTCTTTTAAAAAAGAATGCAGTAATTATCAATAAAATGAGACTCAATTTTTTTCTTCTATAAATTTCAGATTACATACACTTGGTATTTATTGAAAGACAAGAAATTAATATGTATTTAATTCCATGAAAAATTGCCTCGAGGATAGAGCTGTATTTATTTAATTTTTTATTTGAGAGAGAGCTAGTGGGGGAGGAAGGGGAAGAGGAATCTTAAGCAGGCTCCAAGCCCACATGAGGCTCCATGCAGGGCTCTTTATGGGGCTTGATCGCAGGCTCCTAGGATCAAGACACGAGCCAGAGTTGGAGGCTTAACTGGCTGAACCACCCATGAGCCTCAGAGCTGTATTTTTTTTTAATTTATTTTGAAAAAGAGAGAGAGCACGAGGAGGAGAGGGGCAGGGAGAAAGGGAGAGAGAGAGAGAGAGAGAGACAATGCCAAGCAGGCTCCATACTGTCAGCACAGAGCCCAATATGGGGCTTGAACTCAGAAGCCACGAGATCATGACCTGAGCCACAGAACATTCTCAGAATACTGAAAGAATCCTCTGTACTCCCACTTCACATCTGCAACTCCAAGGTTCTTTCCATGGTTCCTCCCCAGCTTTCACTATCTTTCTTGATGCTGGTATAGAATACTTGAGAAAAAGAGGCAGGAATAAATCCTTTGAACCACCGTAACTGAAATGAACTGATCCACGGGAGATCCTGACCTGTGTAGGTGAGGAGACAGTAGTGTGTCTGGCATCAAGTATAGAATGTCCCCAGAACAGGATTGACAGTCTGTTTCAAGTGATAGTGTAGATCCTGACCCTTCCTCTTGGATAGGCCACAGGTCAGAAGGGAAGAGCCAGTGAATGCACACACACCAAAGTGTACGTGCCTTGCTGGCTCCAGGAAATAAACAAGCCAAAACATATAGCAATGCTGCCGCTGGCCTGGGAGGCATCCCACCTCTGCCCCAGAATTTCAACCTAGCAGTCTGGTTCCAGAACACATATTCTCACCACAATCTTAACCTACAGGAATTGGCGAGGAATTGTGTGTTGTTCTTTACTTGTCTTGATTTTGTATTTGCCTTTTTGAATTCCAGCAGAAAAAAGGGAGCCTTCTGACACACGAGGAAGAGAAGTTAACCTGGTATGTTCCATGCATCTGTTAAAACAAATGCAATCTATGTTATACCGTGTTATTCTTGATATAATACTTCAAATTTAATAAGTCCATGTAACACTTACCCTGTGCCAGGAGCTGTTCTAAATGCTCTCTATATAGACTGACTTCTAAACATGTGTTATTTTTTTAATGTCGATTTATTTTTGAGAGAGACGGATAGACAGACAGCCCAAGACAGAGTATGAGTAGGGGAGGGGCTGAGAGGGAAACACAGAATCCGAAGCAGACGTCAGGCTCAGAGCTGTCAGCACAAAGCTTGATGCAGGGCTGGAACCCATGAACTTCGAGATCATGACCTGTCCCGAAGTTGAATGCTTAACCAACTGAGCACCCAGGTGCCCCTAAAAAATGTGTTGATTTCACACTTAACTCCATCTGCAACAGATTCTTCAGAATTCACAAGTTTCACAATGAGTGTCCTTTTGGAAGGGCATTAGTGGCAGTGTAGACTGGAAGTAGAAAATTCAGAGATTGGATTGTAAGACCTTGGCTATGCTCTTGATCTGTTATGTGATTTCAGGCTATTTATATATTCTCACAAAAACACCTTAAAGTCTTTTGGTAGAGAATTGAGAGTTAATGAAAGAATGAATCATAAATAATCTCATAAATAGCATGTGATTTCTTCAGACTCCCAGCAGATAAAGAAATATGACCATAGGTCTAGTTATTGTGCAAAAAGTTCTCACAGTATGTATGCGCTCATCAAGGAAGAGACCTCCCAGACAAAGCAAAGGGCATTCTGGAGGCAGTGCCAAGTTTTCCTACAAGGTTTTGGAATACAAACCTAAGCTTTTTATTTGGGGCTCAATGTTGTGTAAATATTGGAACTCCAAAAAATGCAAGATGAGGCAAAATATTTCTGAAAAAAAATTTATAAGGTTCTTCAGTTAAAAGAAAAATAACCATAAATGAGGAAGGTGTGTGCATGTTTCACTGTGGAAGGGTAGAGATAAACCCGTAGTAACCCTCAAAAGTTCTGGAAGTGCCAAATGCATATATAGCCAATAATTTTACATATAATATTAAATGACACTCAGCATTCCTCACTAGGTTGCACAATTTTAAATCAAACCAAATACATTCAACTTTGTAAACTCATATTAATTTTTTAGTAAGCAGCTTTGTGTTGGGTGCTAAGGGTTTGTTTTTCCAAGTAGGAAAATTTTCTTAAATGTTGTCTTCTTTCTTCCTATAGTGAACAACAATGAACTGCATTCTGTTACAATCAGGACTGAGATCTAGGAAACTACTTAAAACAATGATCTAAATGGATTCTTGTTTAAATAAAGTCCATCCTGGTTAAAATGTAGTTATATTTCTTTGTCTGTAGGCTGCACAAATTATTTATGATCTGAAGTTGAATTCAAGGGGCTTCTCTCTGTGTGCAATTGTTGGGATTTTATTTTAAGATGCCTGCATCTTTTGCAGGAATTCACAGCTCTGGCCCATGGGAGATGGCCAACATTTCAGAAAATATGGTGATGCCACATTAGATCTTTGAGACTAAAGATTTCTTAGGCAGGGACTCGAACTGGAATCAGGGGAATAGAAATCCAACGGAGAGAAAGGAGCATAAAAATATGGCAGATACATATAAAAGCCAGAGTTCTCATCTTATTCCACAATGCTCCCTGGAGGATACAAAAGTACTTAAAATACTAAAAAATCACTGAACTGTGTGTTTTTGTTAAAGTGCTTTGTAAACGTAAACCGGCATTACAAATACAGAGCAGGAGAGCGGCTTTGGTATTTGTCATATCTATCCACATCAGCCTTGCGGCATCCACCACTTTGCTGACGTGCTACAGCGTAGGCTCAACCACAGAACCCCGTGTTTTCTTTTACCTCATTGATTCTAACCGAGTTTTCCACGGAGACCTGCCGGCTTTTGGGACAGGAGCCAGGTAACTGAGTTGACAGACTTCTATACAATTGTAAAATTACAACAGGGATCTTGTTGATATACTGAAGACTATGGCTATTTATCAGGTCACATGACAGTTTTCTCCTTCAGTGCTTCTCTGGAGAAATCACCCAGGTTCCTTCCAGTGGGGGGTGGAGCACTTTTCAACTGAGCCCAGAGACTGGGAAGGGGAAAACTATTCCTGCCTCACTCAGTCATCCAGCCTTATTCTCCAGGCAGCCACCTCATTGAAGGCAGGCAGTATACTCAGCGTCCAATGCTTAGTTTCTTGGAATAGAGCCAGAAATCCTGCGGTAGAATTCTGCCAGGAAGGGCAAGGAGATGGACTACTTCACCTACAAAAGAAGGACGATAAAGGACCAGACAGGCACGAAGACTGTCAAAGACTGTGGATCTGATACCTTCAGGGAGTTAGACCAAACCTCAAGCATGTAAATTGACTGGCAAATTAAAAATTAAAATAACAACTCTTAGCATTAAAATGGTATCTTCATTTTTACCAGGTAAGGTCCTTGTTTAGTTAGGAGTGGTTAACAAATAACTGAAAAGAGTGAGAAGCATCAGGACACATTTCATTTTCGTTTTTGTAAGGTCACCTATTTTTCTGTCTTTTTTTTCTTAATTTTTAAAATTTTATTAATTTATTTTTGAGAGAGAGAAAGCACGAGTAGGAGAGGGGCAGAGAGAGAAAGGGAACAGAGGATCTGAAGCAGGCTCTATGTTGACTACAGAAAGCCTGATGCAGGGCTCACATTCAGAATGTGAGATCATGAGCTAAAGTCTGATACTTTACCAACTAAGCCACCCAGGTGCCCCTCTTGTTTTTGTTTTTTAAGTTCACCTCTTTCTCAGAAGCTTTAAGATATTTGACTTATTTGGAGGTATAATAGTTTTCTTGTGATAATCCATTTATTGTATAATTTTTCCTGCAGGTAGACCCTCCCATCCTAAAATGGAAAGCAATTTCTAATTTCAGGCTTTAAATCATAATAACGTATCTTGGATAACTCATAGTATTTATTCTTTCTGACCCATTAGAGGACATCTGTTCTATTTTATTTTTAATCATTTACTTCTAAGCTGTGTTAATACTATCCTTTATCTTGTAAGCTGTCTGAAGTTTCTTGTGGGATATTTATGTTTTTCGTAATAATTTGGGCTGAGAGATTGAAAAGTATTCTGTTGGGGCACCTGCGTGGCTCACTTGATTGAGCATCTGACTCTTGATTTTGGCCAGGTTCATGGGATGGAGCCCTATGCTGGGCTCTGTGCTGACAGTGGTCAACCTGCTTGGGATTCTCTCTCTCTCTCTCTCTCTCTTTCTCTCTTTCTGCCCCTCTCTGCCCCTTCCCAGCTCCTGCTTTGTCTCTCTCAAAATAAATAACTTAAACTTAAAAAAAAAAAAGGGTTCTGTGACTTCAAAGTGAACAATAATGAAGCACAATATAACTACTTGGGAGGAACATAGTGGTCCTAAGACTTTCATCTTTTAACAAGTAAGCATCTGCTAAAAAATGTAAATGTCAGCAGCAAACGCGAGGAGTGTAAGTTATTTCTGTTGATATGTATGACTCCATTTAGCATATACTCATCGTTTGGTAATCGTGTGCACTCTCACATCCTTAAGTGATGGTAAAAACATCTTTTTTCTCTTACAGGTTGATATTCCCCAGCCCTTTCGGAGTGAGGAAACTGACTGGGGAATCAGGCAAAATCCCGAAACACTGTTATCAGAAGCTGGTCCTTATGATATTGACCGCTGGCTCAGGGTCCCGGAAGAGTCTGAAGCTTATTCTAACCCATGCTTGGAGGAAAACAAACAGGGCATCGTTTATGCTTCCTTGAACCCTTCTGTCATTGGAATAAACCCAAGACAAGCAAGGAATATGAAAGAAGCACCTACAGAATACGCAGCCATATGTGTGAGGAGTTAAATTCAACCTTGATCTCCAAGCAGTGATCACTGAAATATCTACATGTCCACATCATTACTGAGCCCAACAAAAGGTCAAATAATAGTCCTTGACCTGCGAAGCTTCACTTTAAGGAGGTTCATATTGGTGCTTGGGTCTTAAGGGTCTATAGGACAAATGACTAAAATGTCTCCCCCCAAATTCTGAGGGAACTTTTTATATGATCCCCTTGAACAACAACACAAAAACCCTTCCCTCCATGACTAAGTGATATTATGAGTAGCAGACTGATAGAACACTTAAACTTAGCTACATTTTACCCAACGTATAAAGTTAATATATTTTTTGGAGGATAAGAGACACATGTAAGCAAGAGAGGTTTGCGTAATCTGGATCGTTCACTACACTCTCTTGACAATGAAAGGATGTCCCAATTTGACTGACTGACCATCAACCCAGTAGTGATAGGATGTTTATTTCTGATCATTCTTCTGTGATGAGAAATATTCCTCTGTCCATCCAACACTGGGTTTTTTTTTAATGTAAAGAAGAAGTAATTTTAGACTTGATATAAGAAAGAATGGAAAGCATAAATGGTTCAGTGAAGACGTGGACTACACCAACTACTGCAGAGCAGACGCTCCCCGTACCTGACATGCAAATGGTTTTAGCTACCCTGTCACATTGCTGAGCAAATATAGGTAGTAATGGAGCAATTGATGTGCGGTGCATTTATAAACAAAGCTGTGACTCAGTGGCTGGGTCACATGGACTAGTGTATATGAATGTGAAATAATGCTGCTGAATTAATATACTCGTGGGTGTTTAAATAAACATAAAAATAATTATCACCGAGCAAGTACAGATTGATGAGTTAAACTGCTTCATCATTGATCTGATAGCAAATGAAAAGCACAGTTCATGGAAGGGAGAAAAGTCTTGAATATTCATTTGGCCAGCCCAGGTCACCATACTTTCATCAACCACATCTGTATCTTACCTTTCTTCTGATCTCTTTCCAGGGAAATCAGGACAAACTCTCCAGAGTGAAGTGATACAGGTTCATAATAATTCATTTAAAAATATTATAGTTGCAGCCAGTTGGGTACAGCAAAAAGAGATGGTTTCAGACTTTCTGAATTTCCAGAGTACTTGCGTTTAATTATGTCAAAAATAGCCTATAGCCTTATTCAACAGCGTGAGTCTATTAGGTTTCTCAGGTGTTGCTACTGAATAATGCACTAGAGCTCTTACAAATGGACAGCAAAGGTTGGGATCCACTGGAACATATATGTGAGCTGCTGCACAAATGAATGTGAAGTGTGTGTGTGTGTGTGTGTGTGTGTGTGTGTGTGTGTGTGTGTAAGGAAAGATAGGTGACTTACTGAAATGGTAAAAAGTGAAACTGCCAAAACTGACATTCCATTTCAGTTTCCTGAAAATACTAAAGCAAATGGATTATTAAGGAAAATGTATGAAAATAATGTATGGAATTAGGGGGATGGGAGTATGACATCCCATACAATTTTTTATCCCATGTATGTAACACTGGCATTAAGACTTTGCCTCTTAGATTGAGACTGCTTTAGAGTCCCTGTTCTCTAGCCTGTGTGATATCACTGTACCTGAAATGTTGAGCAATCAGTTTCAGGTGTGCCCTTCCAGCCAAGCTACATTTATGGGCAATTACATACAAAAGGTATATTAGAGTAACTGTTTGCGGTATTCTTAAATATCGAAACAGGAAGTATGGGGAGGATACATTTAGCTGTTTTATCAGATAAACACACAAAGCTGAACAGTTCCTTCATGATTGTTTAAAAACTTTAAACAGCAAAATATTTCTGTCTATTGTTTAGGATATTCTTAGCATGTCTTATAGTAAAAATCATGTTGGTAAAGATTTCATTTCTACAAATGATTCATTCTTACACTTGTACCATGCTGCCCAATTACAAATCATTTATGCTTTTATTCCTTCTTAATAAAAGGTGTCAGAGTGATATATGTATTTCCCCAGTAAACCTACTTCAGTATTATTTACATGGCTTATTGTATTAATGAAATATGAGAAAAATAATATGTAGATGATTTAATGATTTTTCATGAGTTTTAAGCTTGTTGATTGTTACCAATAAGAAAGTAAAGTTATTAAAAACTTACTTGGAATCAATCTGGTGTTGGCTTTTGTACCAAAAAGAAAAATGTGTTGGCATAAAGTAGAGGGTGATTCTCAAACTTTATAGTATATAAAAACAGCCTGAAAAGCCTGATAAACTGCAGACTACCAACTGCTAGCACTAAAAAGTTCTGGTTCAGCAGATCCAGAATATGGCAATGAGAGAGAGTTCCTGTTGCTCTACATCCTCAGGGGCATCTGGCGTTGTCAGTGTTCTGGATTTCATCCATTGTAATAGGTGTGTAGTCATACCTCTTTGTCCTAATTTGCAAATTTCATTTGACACATGATGTTGATCGTCTTCTTATATTCTGATTTGCTATCCATGTATCTCCTTGGGGAGGGATCTATTCAAATCTTACACATTTTTAAAATTGGGTTGTTTGTCTGCTTATTGGTGAGTTTTAAGAGTTATTTGGATAGTTTGGATGATATTTGGATCTTTTATGATATGTGGCTTTTGCAAGTATTTTCTCTCAGGTTATAGCTTATCTTTCCATTCTATTAATGGTCATATAATTTATAGTTTTTTTAAAATATATATTTTTTAATTTAGAGAGACATAGCGAGTAGGGGACAGGGCAGGGGGTAAGAGAGAGAATCTTAAGCAGGCTCCTCACTCAGCACACAGCCCAACTCAGGGATGGATCCTCTGACTGTGGGATCATGACCCGAGCTAAAATAAAGCATCAGACACTCAACGACTGAGTCACCCAGGCACCCCCAAGCATTTACTTGTTAAATTTGTTGCCATATTAGACTCTGGGTTTCTTATGGGTGAGGATTAGGTTACATTTCTTTTTAGTTTCTTATCCCAGTGCTTGGCATATAGTAGAATTAAATACTGTTTTAGGAATGGATGGTATCGTTTGTGAAGTGAGTCATTAATGCCTTGCTACTCAAGATCAGTAGCATGGACATCTTCTGGGAATGATTAGAAACG
This sequence comes from Helogale parvula, assembly GCA_004023845.1. Taxonomy (NCBI): domain Eukaryota; kingdom Metazoa; phylum Chordata; class Mammalia; order Carnivora; family Herpestidae; genus Helogale; species Helogale parvula. The sequence continues at coordinate 21,009 of PJEM01015303.1, read as the reverse complement.
TAGAATTTCAGTCTTAACCTACTAAATAAGAATATTCATTTTTCACCGGATCACTCAGATGATTTGTGAAGCTTAGCCTTTATGAACCCACATGTCCCCACCAGGAGTCAGGTGTGGCAGGAAGCCAAGTCACATGCCTAGTAGACTCATTTGGAAAGTTCTATCTTAGGCAGGAACAGAAAGGACCTCGCCACCCAGCCCAGAAAGTAAAAATGGCAAGTGAGAAAGAAAACATTACTACTTTATAGACGTTTGTGCTAAATTTGAGAACACAGGAACTGAAAATCCTATGTTAGAAATCAAGGTACAGCTTCAAAAGCAAGTTCTGGGGATTGATCTTTAAAATCAAAGTCTATTATGAAGCTAGTCAGGGTAAATGTTCCATGGGAATCGCTTTATCTGCAAACAATCTATGGTCACAGATTAGGAAACTAGTTTGTTACATTCTGAAGTGACATGGTTGAGAAAGATTCCGTTACTGCTCAACACTGTTTATAGCAAGATGAAGAGAAAGCAATCAAACAAAAAATATATTCTGATAGCTGAATTGTTCTCAGCCCTCTGTATCTACTAGTCCTTGACCATCTGAAAAAGAAAGAAGTCAGACTGGGAGAAAAGACTAATATTAATAAGAATGGTAAATTGGTGAGCATGACCTGGGTCCAAAGACAAAATAAATTTCCTACCAAACTCACCCCCTAAATCTTGCTTGACTTTGAGACTTATTTATAGGAAAAGTTAGATCTAGAGAGAGACACTCAACCAGCCATGGGGGAGATGTCAGTCTGCCTCAAACCTGCCTAACTGCAAAGGAAGGAGAGCCAGGCATGTGATGACAGCCCCCTTTGCCTTTAATGCAAGGGCTCCTTCCAGAGGTTAATGTGGTTAAAAGAGCTAGAGGCTCTGTCCATCTCTCCAGTCAGTTAAATCGATCCTTTTTCTGTACTGAGAATTCTGCAAGAAGGTAGATCAGTGGAGCACCCTAGTTTGGAAGTTAAAATAAGAATGTGAAAAAAGTAAAAGAATTATTTTGTTCTAATTTTGGTAAGAACTTAATAGGGATTAAATTACTGGAGGAAGTGGCAGGATACGAGCCAAATTTTAGCTGTAATTTTCTTCTAAATAGCATATAGGTAGTTACAAAGTAGTTTCCTGTATACTATAACAAACAATTTATGGATTGTGAGAGCTCTATTGCAACTATTTTCTCTTTACTCTTCTTGTTGTTTAAGATATGTGTAACTAAAATGCTGATATAGCTATACACTTTGTTTTTATTTTAGATAATATCATTATAAAGTTATCCAAGTCTTAATCAAAGCTTAACAATTGATAAATACTTTTTATTTATTTATTATTTTAATAAAAGGAGGGTCAGGACTGGCTGGAATTTTATCAGGTTAGAAAACTTCACCTTTTCAAACTACCTTACAATGGCTAAAAAGGATAATAAGTCCAAACCAGATAACTACAGGTTGAATTGCTTTTTAAACTTCTGGGAATGTGTGTTTTCTTTGAGTGATATTCTATGTAGACATTGAATAATACAGGATCTCAACTTTCATTTGAGTGATATTGACATTTAGTATGTCTCTCAAGTTAAGAAGTGCAACTTATTGTCTTCCAAGTAGAGTTGGATCAATAGGTGAGCAGTAGCCCATAGGTTGACTGCTATATTAAATTGAGTCTTGTGCCCTGGGGCTTTCTATGTTTCATACCAAGCATTAATAATCACAAGATAGTATTCTACCTCTTATGATTCTTCTTTTTTTTAATTTTTTAATGTTTATTTACTTAGAGAGAGAGAGAGAGAGAGAGAGAGAATCTGAAGCAGGCTCCAGGCTCAGAGCTGTCAGCACAGAGCTGAATGCCGGGCTTGAACTCACGCACCTTGAGATCATGACCTGAGCTGAAGGTGGAGGCTTAACTGATACATCCACCCAGCTGCCCCAACTCTTATGATTCTAATGATCACTTGACAATAATGAAGTAATGTTTATCATGACAGATATCTACTATTTATTGAGTGCTTGTCTATGTGTAAAGCATTGTTCTAAGCCTTTTAACTGTATGACCTCCTCAATTCACATAATCACCTTAAGAAGTAAGTAGTTGTCGTGTTCATTCTGCTGATCAGAAAACTGAGGCACATAATGGTCAAGTAACATGTCCAAGTTTACAGAGCTAATAAGTGCTAGAATCTGAATTGTAACCTAGAAATCTGATTCCAGAACTCATATTCATACTGCAACATCAACTGAAGGAGCAATGGAGGATTTGAGCTGTTCTGGATTCATTCTATGATGCTTAGATCTCTCTGTTGAAGCTGACCCAGAAATGTTGGATTAATCCCTGTAATCCATATTTAACACCATGTAACCCAGTGATGGTTTCAGGTCCCAGTTTCCAGTTCTCGGCCATTGAGAGAAGAAAGGAGTTTTACCAGGCACAGATTTGAAACTACATTGGAGAACATAATATGCTGATATCAAGGACCGATCATCAAGTGGCGATCAGGGTAAGTACGCAAAGGAGGATACAAAAATGGGCAGGCTAGGGGCGCCTGGGTGGCTCAGTCGGTTAAGCCTCCGACTTCGGCTCAGGTCAGATCTCACATTCGTGGGTTCGAGCCCCGCGTCAGGCTCTGTGCTGACAGCTAGCTCAGAGCCTGGAGCCTGCTTCCGGTTCTGTGTCTCCTTCTCTCTCTGCCCCTCCCCCTCTCAGGCTCTGTCTCTCTCTGTATCAAAAATAAATAAAACATTAAAAAAAATGGGCAGGCTACAAGGAGGGTACTATAATGAGACTAGGCATACTGGAGACTAGCACAGGGCCCCGCAGCATGCACGCAACTGGATCTGAGCCAATTGCACTTGAATGCAGGAGTCTGTAACCTTGGTCTTGCTCAATGAGGGTGCCACAGTGAGGGTACACTTCAAACTGAAGACAAAGAAAAGTATGCAGACCTGTGTGAAATTGAGGGATTGGTGAATCTTACGGTTGTTAGCAACAGTGATAGGGGGAGGTAAGGGGCTTGGGCAGACCCCAAGACTCTCTTGGGGGAGACCTGACTGCTGTCTCCCCTCCCCAAGAGAAGCATCAATGTGTTTGAAAAACCAATTAGACAAACAGTGATAAAGCCAAGAAAAAAATAAGACCCAGAGGCTCAGGAGTAAAATCATTGGACCAAAATTTCAGTGACGGTAAGTCTGATCACTTCTGAGTTATCAAAGCACCCTGGTGGCCTTGGGAAAAAATCAGGTGTCCCATTTGCTAAAACCCACATATCACAAAATGTCCTAAGTTTAACCTCTTTTAATGACAATCGTTTTCAAATTATGCTGATCACGTGGTATTTGACTCTCCAGGAGGCCATAGTAACATTCAAATTCAATCCCTTGGGGTTTTTTTTTTTTGTCTGTAAAATACACTGCCCTATTCTGCATTGCAAGTATCTCCACTGTCTTACCACATCTCAGAAACCTCAAAAGTGGTATGAGTAGTGGATGTAACATATCGACACACATCCTCACACACACACACACACACACACACACACATACATATACATATACACAGACATATAAATATACATACATGTATAATTTTAGTTAAAAATGAAAACAAAAATTAATTTATTTTATCATTTATTAATTTAATTTATATGGCTACCCCTGGGTGGAAGAAAAGAGCAGCGTGGAATAGTCAAGGATGAAAATGAGACTTTCGGTGAATGTATCTTAATATAGAGTTTTTACTTCAGAGTGACGAAAATTAGTTGCGTGGTTAAATAATAACAATATATAAAGAAAAAAGTAACGTTCCCAAATTGAAAACAAACTCAGTTGTGGCACCTGGGTGGCACAGTTGGTTAAGTATTCAACTCTTGATTTCTGCCTGGGTCAGGATCTCTCAAGACCCAGATCTCATGATCATGGGATTGAGCCCTGTGTCAGGCTCTGCGCTGACAGCATGGAGCCTGCTTATGAGTCTCCCTCTATCTCTCTTCCTTTCTGCCCCTTCTCCACTCATGCACACTCATGCACACTCATGCTCCCTCTTTCAAAAATAAATAAAAGTTAAAAGAATCCCAAAAAATTACTTTAAAAAATAAATAAAACAAACGGAATCAAGCTTAACTGTACCTCAGGTCTATAACCATGCATATAGAATAATTATATTAAATGACTTTAATCAGTGTTTTAATTATACATCCCTGCAGAGAGTATATTATAGGAACAAAAGAGCCATATAGGTATTTTAATCTGCATTTGGTATTTTTCAAAGTTACCTTGATGTTGTTATTTTAAAAATAAACATGTAGATGATAACATAGGACAAAGCAAATATGTAACTATGTAAATGTATTTGGAAATAAAGCTTTTCTCTACAACAAAATATAACACAATAGCAAACTTAAAGATGTTCAGAATCCTAAAATTCAAGTTTTGAGTTGGAAGTCTAAGCATAAATTAATGATTTTTTTTCTCTTAAAAACTATCTCTAAATTTGACTACTGAAACGACATGAGGCATAGGTGGTAAATATAAAACATTTGAAATCCTATTTTTAATTTCTTTAAAAGATAATTGATTGTTTAAAGAAAAATGATAATGTAATATGAATTATGTAGAATATGTAGAAGTAAAATATAGGGTAGTAACAGCCCAAAGAATGGAAAAGTGGTAAATGGAAGTATAATAATACATCATGGTAGAGTGTGATAAGTTAAGAATGCAAATTGAAATCCATAGAGCAATCGCTAAATTTTTTAAAATTAATTCTAGGGGTGCCTGGGTGGCTTAGTCAGTTAAGTGTCCGACTTGGGCTCAGGTCATGATCTCACATTCATGGGTTCAATCCCCACGTCAGACTCTGTGCTGACAGCTCAGAGCCTGGAGCCTGCTTCTGATTCAGTGTCTCCCTCTCTCTCTGCCTTTCCCCTTTGTATCTCTCTGTCTCAAAAATAAATAAAACATTAAAACAAAAGTAATTCTAGCTAGAGAACCATTTAAGAAGATACAAATAGAATATTAAATACTCAATAGAAATCATAAAAGAAAGCAAATGGACAGAAAACATATGAGGCAAATAAAAACAAATATTAAGATAGAAAATTTAAACCTAACTGTATAAATAATTTTATTAAATATAAACAACTATGGATTCCAATTAATAGTGAGAAACTCAAATTGAAAATGAAAACAAGACTGTACTATATGCAGTTATGTAAGATACACTTTAGGTAAAAATACATAAGTTAAAAGTAAAAGTGTAGAAAAAGAAAGCACACAAACATCAATCATATTAAAGCTGAAAAGGCTGTATTATCATTAAAAGTACAACTCAAGACAGAGTTTGTCAGAGATAGACACTTCATAGTAATGTAAGAGTCAATCTCTCAAGAAAAAGGACAATTCTAAATATGGTTGAACTTAATAGTAAAACTTCAAAATACATGAAACAAAGAGATTTAGGGTGGCAGTTGACAAATCCACAACTTAAGCCTCAGATGAGGACCCCTGGCATAGACAATAGATCAATGGAGTAGAAGAGAAAGCACATAGGTAGAAAATAAGTGAAGTCCTTATGCATGAAAATAAAGACTAAGATATCATTGGACTTTGTATGTCCCGAGCACTAGGAAGGTCATGGTGGGTCTGTTCAGTTATCAGATTTGGAATATATTTAATAGACATTGGGAGAGCCATTGAATGGTTTGTGAACAAGGCATTTACTTCAACCTTCTGAGAATTGCTATGGTCTGAACATTTGTGTCCCTCCAAATTCATAAGTTAATACCCTCACTGCAAAGGTAATGATATTAATAGGTGGGGCTTTCGGAAGGAAGGTGATTAGATCAGGAGGGTGGAGCCCTCATGAGTGAGAGTAACGCCTTACTAGAGAGACCTAAGAAAGATCCTATAGCCTTTTCCACCACATGAGGATACAATGGGTAGTCTGCACCCTGATCTTTCTTCCAGCTTCCAGAACTGTAAGAAAGAAATGTTCATTGTTTATAAGACACCCAGTTTATGGGATTTTGTTATAGTGGCTTCGCTACACCAAAACAAAGGTGTTTCATATAAGATAACAATCTTATCCCCTTAAAATGTACATATTCAACAGCAGGAAGTGACAGACTGACCTTCTGTCTCAGTAAACCACTTAAACATAGAAGTGAAAATGGTCAGTTAAGAGTTGTGTTTTGTGAGCCTGAACAGGAAATAAAATTAATCTGATTGATATATTTGATTTAGGCTGCTCTAGGAGCCTAGCCAGAGTCTTCTAATGAGTTCTTCACATTAACATCTATCCGAATATGCAGCTGTGGTTGGTAGAAGAAGGCGGCTTCATGGATATAAACTGCCATCCACCTGTATCTGTAGTGTTCCTGCTGGGGCTCCTGGGGGAAGGGAATGGCTTCGCTTGAATCTAATGGCTAACTATGTCAGAGGGGTGTTCAAGTGAAGGATTGGACCTCAGACAAACCTTAATGCCTGAACTTAAAAAGGAGCTTTAGAAATTGGTCTTGGTTCCACCTGATGGAAATGTCTTGCGGTTGCTTTATACATCAAGTTGTTTATATACAGTGAGTGGGTATGGGGATAAGTGACAGACTTCAAGAGGTCAGACAGCAGGGGGTACCAGGAGGGTGTTTAGTCTACTTCTGGCTTATAGCTCCACCAACATCAGATTCCTTCTCCATCTTCGTAGATATCTCATTTCTTCATGGGCAGAAGCTCTACTGCTGTATGCCACTGTTGGGCTCTTTGGGGACCTGAAAGGCAGGAAGACTATTACATTGTTTAATGTGTAATATAACCATCTCTGGGTAATTTATAAGCCGACGGAAAGCATTCAGTGCTCTTGGGGCACCTGAGTGGCTCAGTGACGTGGCTGACTTCAGCTCAGGTCATGATCTCATGGTTAGTGGGTTCAAGCCCCACATCAGGCTGTGTGCTGACAGCTCTGAGCTGCAGCCTGCTTCAGATTCTGTCTCCCTCTCTCTCTGCCCCTCCCCCATGTGTGCTCTGTCTCTAAAATAAACATTTAAAAAATGTTTTTTTTAAGCATTCAGCGTTCTTTTAGTAGTTGTTTTCTCTTTTACTGTGTCTTCTTAGTTTTTGGACATCAATTTAGATTTGTTTCTCCGGCAGCTAAAATATTTCTTTCAATATTTTTTCCAGGTAAGGTCAATGAGTGGTATAGTTTTTTATTGCATCTACATCTGAGAGTATATTTCTCTTGCCACATATATAGATGGTAATTTAGCATTCTTGGATAACTTGTTTTTTTCCCCCTCCAGAATGATGCAGGTACTGTTTTATTTGGTTCTGACACTGAACATTATGGAGACAAAGTCTGTTGTAAATAAAATTTTTTCCATGCTAGGTAACTTGTTTGTTTTTCTTTTTTCTGACTAGACAGTTACAGAGATTATTTTTCTATCCTTGAAATTCTGAATTGCAAATAGCATATATCGAAATGTGTGCCTTTCTTGACTCTTCTCTACTTCTGAAATCTCAACTAAAGTATATGTTTCTTCTTGGATCGCTCCTCCATTTTCTTTATCTTTTGGTTAATAATGTTCAGCTTTTTCTTTTTCTTTGAGTTATGGATAATTAGTTCTATTTTTTTTTTTTTTAGAGACATAGAGAGAGAGAATGGATAAGAGACGGCACTGGGAGAAGGAGAGAGAATCATAAGCAGGCTCCACACCCAGCACTGAGCTCAGTTTGGGGCTTGAGGGTGAGATCAAGAGTTGGATACTTAAACAACTGAGCCACCCAGGTGCTCCATTTTCACATAATTTTTTTTAATTCATTGATGTGGCAATCCTGGTCACTGCCTTTGATTTTTATTTTTTTATTTTTCTTAAATTTCAAGTTGAACTTTTATAGAAGTAAACATTCATAAAGGGGGCAGGAGTAAAAATGATAAGTACAAAGATTTTTTTACTTTGAATTCAATTTATGCAATCAGCACCCTTTCAGACCAAGAGACAGAAGATGGCCAGCACACCAGAAGCTCCCCTAATGCTTTCTCCAAGCCATGCCTCTGCTCTCCAAAGAAACTATCCTGACCCTTAACACTATATATTAGCTTTAATACTTTTGAACTTGACATAAATAGAATCACACCATATATAAATTTCCCCTTGCCCCTCAAGTCCCACAAGGATGACGCAGATGTGCCCAAATGGATGCCTGCACAGTGGATTGCAGGACAGGAACTCCAACTGAAGTGACCTGATCTTTAACTGGATAATAAGCATGCTTACCCTTTGCTCTGGAGGCAGACATTATCTCTCTCTTTAAGGCTGTCTGCTATGCAAATATCCTGAAATAAAGGACTTTGAGAAAGAATTAGAAAGATCTTCTTTTTATCAAAACTAGAGTATCTGCCATGAGAGAAAAAGCTTCAGAAAGTTTCCTTTTGAAAACTCTGTTGACTGAGAAAAAGCTCAATGCACTAAGAAAATGGTCACAACAAACAAAACTGACTGATATGAATTTAAATTCTACCTTTTCCTAAGTGGTCTTTTTGGCTCTGCTGTGCTACACAGCCTGAGACACAGGTCCAGAGCATTGGAGGGCCCCTGGATTTTTGGGTTCCAGAGGAATAGAAGGATTAAGCTGTGGTCTCAGGGACCTGGAGTCATATGTGGGTCTGATTCGGCTTTCAAAGCAGCCAAAACCCAAAGCCCCAAATCACAGTAGGACATTTGCAAGTCATCTCTCTTTAAAAGTCTGGTTTGTATTTTGTAAAAAATTTTAAAGACTCATTTGGTTGAGCATCAGACTCTTGATTTCAGCTCAGGTCATGATCCCAGCATCATGGGATCAAACCTTGTGTCAAGCTTCACACTGAGCATGGAGCCTGCTTCAGATTCTTTCTCCCTCTCCCTTTGCCCTTCTCCCCTGCTAGCATTCTAAACAAAAACAAAATTTAACTTGTTACTTAATTGATTCTACCACTGTTCTTATTGAATTGTGACAGAATTATATTTCAAAAAAATACTGTTTTTGAACATAGTTAATTTAAATATAATCCTTGTGAATGTTTCCTTTTTATTGCATCCGCTAGAATTAAATAATATTTGTATTATATTTTGATTGGATTACCGGCCCACTGATAAGTGAACATAATTACAATATGACACAGCCATATAGAGGTGTTTGAAACAGTGAAAACCATTCATCTGGTCTGTGAGTTATTGTGAGAAATATGTAAAGGTAACTAAATATGTACTTGTAAGAGTTGCCATGGGAAAGCAACTGAGCTGCCACTTTGATGTGGAAAGCTGCGAACACTGACAACCCCCACTTGCAAACCTGGGATGACTCAAGCCATTTGACAAGCACCAGCGGCCATTTTATTGCAGGCTAGATAACAGATCCAGGCGCCACCAGGACTGACGACCCCCACTCTCAATCTGGACTGTCTCGAACTGTAAAGCCTCACAATGGAATTCCAGCATCCCCCTCCCCTCCGAAGCAAACAGCCATTTGAATCCTGCCACCGTCCAAAGAAGACCCTACATGGCTATCGGCCCACCTGAGCTCAAACTCTGAACTTCTGCACCCATAAAAGACCTTGCTCTCCCATATCAGGCGGGACTTCCCTGACTCTCCACTCCCGGAGTCACGAAACCTCACTCGGGAATTGCAGATCCCAATAAAGGCCTTCTTGGCTCCATAACTTGGTCTCCTTCTTTCCTCTCGTCTCTACCTCCATCCATTAAATCTTACAGTACTTCAACAAATTTTGATCAGCGCTAAAAATAACACAGAAAAAAACTTTAAAAACAAACATATCACCACCCCCAAACCTATTAGTATTTTTATTAGCTTATTAATTGCATTCATAAATTAAATTAAGAGGGTTGACATTTTACAATTTCATTTCTAGTTTTATAATTTTGATTTAATCTTTGAAATTTTGTTTCTGATATTCTTTGCTGTTTAAATTGGTTTCTAGGGGAGAGGGCAAGATGGGGGAGAAGTAGGGAGTTCCGTAACTCCCCCCTGCATCTATCAAATACAGAAGGGCTGAAGGCAAAAGACTCTGAACCACAAGAGTATGGGAGGAGAACAGACAGAGTCCACTAAGAAGACAGCCTCATAGGTGCATGATTGAGAACTGGGAAAGATAAAAACATCGAGACCCAGAAGCACGGAGGGGAGGGAGCCCCCTCTGCAGAGAGACAAAGAGAAAAAAAGTGACCAAAACTGTTCTTAACAACTGTCCCTGGAGAAGGGGAAAAAAAAAACCCTGGCCCAGGAAGGAAAGAGATCTTATCATCCCATCTATAACCACAGGGCGTTCAGAGAGAGATACTCTTTCTAACTGTTGAGGCTTCTTTGGGCTGTGTGCTCTGGGCCCAGAGATTCCCTCTGGTACAGACTGTATGCAAAGGACTCAATAGGCATCAGGAGAAACTGCTGCCCTACTTGATCCCCAGCTAGGAAGGGCCCCGGCCTGGGATTCCGGGGTTACCTTTCAGTCACCATCATTACTGCACATAGAGTAAGAGCTGAAAACGAGGCTGGTGGCAGGACATAGAGCAATGACCACCTTGGCTACGCCAAGGGCACAGTAAGATCAGACCCAAAAGAGTGATTACAAAACTTGGTTTGAGAAGGGACTGCAGGGCCGACATTTTTCTCCCCAAAATCACCAAGGTGGGGGCCTCAGAGAGCAGCTCCAGAGACCGACAGTGCAGGAGAGATCCGCTTACACTAAACCACACTCATCTGCCTTGCCTAGCTGCTTTGTTACCAGAGCTGGATGGATGCAGTGGAAACAGAAGGCCCAACCCCTCCCCCAAAATCAGCACTGATGTATTGCTGTGATTAACTCTAGATCAAGTCTTGCAATTCAGATATATCTCCCTTAGCTCATTCTTATCTTTCCCCTCCCCTGGAGTGGGTATTCTGGTTATAGGCTTGCTTAAACAGTCATATCTAATTCATTCTCTTTTTTTTTTTTTTTTACTTTTTTAATGTTTTATTTATTTTTGATACAGAGAGAGACAGGGCATGAGAGGTGAGTGGTGGAGAGAGAGGGAGACACAGAATCGGAAGCAGGCTCCAAGCTCTGAGCTGTCAGCACAGAGCCTGACACAAGGCTTGAACCCACTAATGTGAGATCATGACCTCAGCCAAAGTCCAATGCTTAACCAACTGAGCTACTCAGGCGCCCCTAATTCACTCTCTTGAAATATATTCTACACCTCCGTCATTACCTTCCTTTCTCTCTGAAATAATCAGACTATATCATTTCTCAGGGTAACATTATCCAGGTCAAAGTTCAATTTCTCTTTCTTCCCACCCCTGTCACTTCTCTTTGTATATGCTCTTTCATCAGCACTGCCTCTACCCTTCTCTTTATTTAAAACTGGGATCTCTGGCATTCTGCTTTTAAACTGCCCTTTGTCTTTTTTTCCTCTCCCTTTTGGTTTGCCTGTTTTTTTCATTTGTTTGTACATTTGTGTGCTTTTGTTCCCTATTTATTTGTCTGTCTGTTTTCCGTTCCAGGGATACCTTAAGAAACAAACCAAAGTACACATGGTGGAGAGTCCCAAATATCACTATGAGTAGGGAAAAAAATAACAAGGGGCACAACAAGAGAGACCAAGGGAAACCATTGAAAGAACATTTCCTGAATAGATAGGTCATGGACAGTCGATGAACCTCCTTTAATATACAGGTGCAGAGCACATGACAAGCTTTTTAAACTGACAAGAGACAGAAAACTAGCCAAAATGATGAAACAAAAGAACTCTCCTCTAAAGAAATTCCAGGAAGTAGTCACAGCTACAGAGTTGGTCAAAACAGATCTAAGCAACATTATTGAGCAAGAATTTAGGTCAATTGTCATAAAATTAACTGCTGGGCTTGAAAAAGGCATGGAAGACATCAGAGAGGCTTTGCTACAGAGACTATGCACCTTAACAATAGTTCTGATCAATGAAACAATACTATCAATGAGGTGCATACTAAAATGGAGGCAACCACTGCACAAACTGAAGAGGCAGGGAAAAGAATAGGTGAATTAGAAGACACACTTATAGAACAAGAGGAAACTGAGAAAAAGAGAGATAAATTGATCCAAGAATATGAAAGGAGAATTTGAGAACTGAATGATACAATCAAAGGGAACAATATCTGTACCATAAGAATTCCTGAAGAAGAAAGAGAGAAAGGGGATGAAGGAATCCTTGAAAAAATTATAGCCAAGAACTTCCCCAATCGGTGGAAGGAAACAGACACTGAAATCCAAGAGGCACAGAGAACCCCCTCAGATGTAATCGGTCTTCTGCACGATATATCAGAATGAAACTAGCAAAATATAAGGTTAAAGAGAATTCTGAAAGCATCTACGGATAAAAGGGCAAAGGGAAAGCTATCAAAGTAGTTGCAGACCTATCTACTGAAAGTTGGCAGGCCACAAAGGAATGGCAGAAAATCTTCAATATGATGAACAGGAAAAATATGCAGCCAAGAATCCTTTATCCAGCAAGCTTGTCATTCAGAATAGAAGGAGTGATAAAGGTTTTCCCAAATAAACAACAATTGAAGGAATTCATTACCACTAAACCAGCCCTACCAGAAATCCTAAGAGGAACTCTATCAGGGAAATGTTGCTATGAACACAAGGTACCAGAGACACCACTACAAGTATGAATCCTACAGAGAACACAATGACTCTAAACCCATATATTTCAATCATAACACTGAATGTAAATGGACTAAATGCTCTAACCAAATGACTTAGGGTAGCAGAATGGATAAAAAATAAAATCCATCTATTTGCTGTCTACAAGAAATTCATTTAAAATCTGAGGACACCTTGAAATTCAATGTAAGGGGATGGAGAAATATTTATCTTGTGACTGGAAGTTAAAAGAAAGCCAGAGTAGCCATACTTATATTGGACAAACTGGACTTTAAAGGAAAGGCAGGAACAAGAGATGAAGAAGGGCATTATACAATAATTACAGGGTCTATCCATCAGGAAGAACTAACAATTATAAACATCTACACACCAAATTCAGAAGCACACAAATACATAAAGCATTTAATCACAAACAGAAATTGATAAGAATGTGCTAATTCAGGAGGAATTGAATACTCACTCCACTCACTCACTGGATAGATCAACCAGACAGAAAATCACTAAAGAAACAATGGACCTGAACAACACATTGGACCAGATAGATTTGACAGATATATTTAGAACTCTACATCCTGAGGCTATGGAATTCACTTTCTTTTCAAGTGTGCCTGGTACATTCTCCAATATAGTGCACAAACTGGGTCATAAAGCAGCCTTCCATAAATGTAAGCACATTGAGATCATACCATGCACACTTTCAAATCACAATGCTATGAAACTTGAAATCAATCACAGGAAAAAGTCTGGAAAGCCTCCAAAAATATGGAGGTTAAAGAACACCCAACTAAAGAACGAATGGGCCAATCAGGCAATTACAGACGAAATTTAAAAATATATGAAACCAAATGAAAATGAAAATACAACAATCCAAAGTCTTTGGGATATAGCAAAGGCAGTCCAAAGAGGAAAGTTTATTGCAATCCAGGCCTATTTCAACAAACCAGGAAAAGTGAAAATATAAAAATCTAACAGAGCACCTAAAGAAACTAGAAGGAGAGCAGCAAGAGCACCTCAAACCCAGCAGAAAAAGGGAAATAATAAAGATCAGGGCACAAATAATCAATAGAGAATCCAAAAAAAAAAAACACACAATTGAGCAGATCAATGAAACCAAGAGATGATTTTTTGAAAAAATAAAATTGATAAACGTCTAACCAGATTTCTCAAAAGGAAAAGACAGAACACCCAAATAGACAAAATCACAAATAAAAATGGATCTATTACAACCAGTCCCTAGGAAATACAAGCAATTATCAGGGAATGCTATGAAAAATTATATGCCAACATAATGGACAACCTAGAAGAAGTGGACAAATTCTGAGACACACATGCATTAAAAAAAATTCAAAAGGGAAGGGATAGAAAATCTGAACTGACTCATAACCAGTGATGATATTGAATCAGTTATCAAAAATCTCCTAAAAAATAAGAGCCCTGGGTCTGGTGGCTTCTTTGGGGAATTCTACCAGACATTCATATTAGACCTAATACTCATTCTTCTCAAGCTATTTGAAAAAATAGAAATAGAAGGAAAACTTCTGGACTCATTCTACGAAGCAAGCATCACTTGATTCCCAAACCAGACAGAGACCTAGCAAAACAAGAGAAGTACAGGTCAATATCCGTGATGAATACAGATCCAAAAATACTCAACAAGATCCTAGCAAATTGAATTCAACAGCATATAAAAAGAATTATCCATCATGATCAAAGATGATCAAGGGGGATTCATTCCAGAGTTACAGGACTGATTCAATATTTGCAAATCAATCAATATGATACATCACATAAACAAAAGAAAAGATTAAAACCATATAATCCAATTGATAAATGCAGATAAAGAATTTGACAAAATATAGCCTCCTTTCTTAATAAAAACCTTCACGAAAGTAGGGATACAAGGAACTTACTTAAACATCATAGAAACCAGTTAAGAAAAGCCCACAGCTAACATCATCCTTAATGGGGAAAAGCTGAGAGCTTTCCCCCTGAGATCAGGAACATGACAGGGATGTCCACTCTCACCACCGTTGTTTAACATAGTGCTGGAAGTCCTAGAATTTGTAATCAGAAAACAATCGGAAATAAAAGGCATCAGAATTTGAGAGGATAAAATCAATCTTTCACTTTTCGCAGATGACATGATACTCTACATGGTAAACTCCACCAGAAGCCTATTAGAACTAATCCATGAATTTAGCAAAGTCACAGGTGACAAAATCAAAGTACAGAATCTGTTGCATTTCTATACACCAACAATAATGCAACAGATAGAGACATGAAGAGACTGATCCCATTCATAATTGCACAAAAAACATAAAATACCTAGGAATAAACCTAACCAAAGATATAAAAGATCTGTATGATGAAAATTATAGTAAACTTACAAAGGAAATTGAAGAAGACACAAATGGAAAAACATTCCATGCTCATGGATCTGAAGAATAAACATTGTTAAAATGTCATTATTACCCAAAGCAATCTACACATTCAATGCAATCCCCATCAAAATTGAACTAGCATTCTTCTCAAAGCTAGAAGATCCTAAAATTTGTATGGAACCACAAAAGACCCCGAATAGGCAAAATAATATTGAAGAAGAAACCAAAACAGGAGGCATCACAATCCCAGACATTAGTCTCTACTACAAAGCTGTCATCATCAAGACACTATGGTATTGGCATAAAGAGAGACCCATTGACCAGTGGAATAGAATAGAGAACCCAGAACTGGACCCACAAGTGTATGGCCAATTAATCTTTGACAAAGAAGAAAAGGACAGCCTCTTTAACAGATGGTGCTGGGAGACCTGAACAGAACATGCAGAAGAGTGAAGCTAGACCACTTTTTTACACCATACACAAAAACCAACTCAAAATGGCTGAAAGACCTGCATGTGAGACAGGAAACCGTCAAAACATTTGAGGAGAAAGTAGGAAAAAAACTCCTTGGCCTTAACTGCAACAATTTCTAACTTGACACATCCCCAAAAGGCAAGGGAATCAAGAGCAAAAATGAACTATTGGAACCTCATCAAGATGAAAAGCTGCTGCACTGCAAAGGAACCTTCAAGAAAACCAATAGGCACCCCACAGAATGAGAAAAGATAGTCGCAAATGACGTAACAGATAAAGGGCTAGTATCCAAAATCTACAAGGAACTCACCCAAATTCCACACCCAAAAACCAAATAATCCAGTGAAGAACTGGGCAGAACACATGAATAGACACTTCCTCCAAAGAGGACATCCAGGTGCCAACAGACACATGAAACGATGCTGAGCATCTCTCATCATCAGGGAAATAGAAATCAAAACCACACTGAGATACTAGCTCATGCCAGTCAGAGTGGCTAAAATGAACAAATCAGGAGACTATAGATGCTGGTGAGGATGTGGAGAGACGGGCACCCTCTTACACTGTTGGTGGGAATGTAAACTGGTGCAGCCACTCTGGAAAACAGTGTAGAGGTCCCTCAAAAAAAACCTAATCATAGAACTCCCCTATGACCCAGCAATAGCACTGCTAAGAATTTACCCAAGGGATACAGGAGGGCTGATGCATAAGGGTACATGTACCCCAATGTTCATAACAGCACATTCAACAATACTCAAATCATGAAAAGAGGTTAAGTGTCCATCAACTGATGAATGGACTAAGAAGATGTAATTTATATATACCAAGGAATACTACATGGCAATGAGAAAGGAGGAAATCTGGGCATTCGACACTTGTGGGGATGAGCACTGGGTGTTTATATGGAAACCAACTTGACAACAAACTATAAAAAAAATTGGTTCTAAATTCTAATAGTTAACTCTATAAAAAACATAAGATTAAACTTTAACTATACATACCATATGCCCTTATAAAGTCCTAATCCTTATGCCTATTATCTCCAATGTAATTCTTCACTAACCAAGAAATCAGCAACTCATTATCTTTTTTCCACAATCCTATAACAAAAAGTGGCATTTGGTTGGTCCTTCAGAACCTTCTCATTTAACATTTCCTACTTTGTGTTCAAAACTATGACATAAGACTGAACTAATGACAATCAGCCTACAATCACATTAACTGTAGAGGCTTTCATTCGATATGTTTAAAATCAGTGTGGGCAATCGCAGTCATGGCTATCAAAGGCCTTAACACAGGTAAACAGCTGTTGCTAGACTTTAATTAAATATTTGCTGTTTGCAGCATTTGCTATATTATTTAATACCTAGTGGAAACAGGAATTTTATATATAAATTTGAACCAATAATACACATGCACACATATCATTATTGCTGTTATATATAATACACATGCATGCAAATACACATGTAATAATTATATCACATATAAGTTCCTGAATGTTACATCTATATGTACACATGTAACACATATATACACTGTCTGGTGTACATTGGATATGAAAGCCATGCCTCATTCATGATGTCATGATGTAGGATTTAAATCTCGTGTGTTTTTTCAAGTATTAATGAAGGATCAAACTCCACTTGTAAGCACGGCAATTCTCTCTTCTCTTTCTCTCTTTCTATGCTGTAGGATAGCTATGGAATTGAGCAAGTTGTGAGTTCCAGCTATAGGTGGGACACATTCTTTACTTTGTAATGTTTCTCCTCAGTATAAAGTCTGTGATCCTGAGTAGGGTTGAGCAGTCATACAGATTTAACTACATTCTTTACATTTTACATTTTTTCTCCAGTATGAATTCTTTGATGTAGAATGAAGCTTCAGCTCTAATTAACATGCTCTCCAAATTCTGTATATTTGCAACATCTTCCCTAGTATTCCTTCTCTGATCAGGAGTCAGGGTGTAGCAGTTCTTAGAAGTCTTGCCACATGCTGTAGTATTCACATACTCCAGTTATTCTCCAGTATTAAGTTTCCAATGTGAAGCAAGGGGGGTGAACAGTCCACAAAACTTTTCTCACATTCTTCAAATTTGGAAGAGTTGCTCCAGGATGAATTCTATGATACTGAGTAAAGGTTGAAACGTGAGTAAAGACCTCACTGCATTTTTTACATTGGGAAGGTTTTCATCTAGTATGAATTCTGTGACGTCAAGTAAATTGTAAAGGTCATGTAAAGATCTAGCCATATTCTAACATTTGTAGTTTCAATCTAGTATGAATTCTGTGATGTTGTATAAGATGAGATAAATGTCTTGGCACATTACTCACATTGCTAACATTTCTCTCCAGAATGGATTCTTTTATGTCCAATAAAGTGTGCGTGCTTGGTAAAGGTCTTGCCACATTCGTTACATTGGCAGGGTTTCTCTCTAGTATGGATTTGGTGATATTTGGTA
Organism: Helogale parvula; assembly: GCA_004023845.1. Lineage (NCBI taxonomy): Eukaryota > Metazoa > Chordata > Mammalia > Carnivora > Herpestidae > Helogale > Helogale parvula. The sequence continues at coordinate 3,012 of PJEM01015303.1, read as the reverse complement.
AGGTGTGAGTGCTGAGTAAAGAATTTACTGCGTTTTTTCCATTGGTAAGATTTCTCTCCAGTATGGATTCGGTGATGTAGCTTTAGGGCAACGGGCCAGTTAAAGGCCTTTAACATTCATTACATTAGTAAGGTTTCTCTCCAGTATGGATTCGGTGATACCTCTTAAGGTGTGCGTACTGGGTAAAGGCCTTTCCACATTCGTTACATTGGTAAGGTAGAATTCTCTCTAGTATGGATTCGGTGATGTGCATTAAGCTGTGAGGACTGGGTAAAGAACTTGCCACATTCTTTGCATTGGTAAGATTTCTCTCCAGTATGGATTCGGTGATGTACATTAAGGTGTGCGTACTGGGTAAAGGCCTTGCCACATTCATTACATTGGTAAGGCTTCTCTCCAGTATGGATTCGGTAATGTTTGTTAAGGCCTGACTGGAAAGTAAAGGACTTGCCACATTCTTTACATTGGTAAGGTTTCTCTCCAGTATGGATGCGGTGATGTTCGGTAAGGTTTGAGGGGTGAGTAAAGGATTTGCCACATTCTTTGCATTGGTAAGGCTTCTCTCCAGTATGGATGTGTTGATGTCTCTTAAGGTATGTGTACCGGGTAAAGGCCTTGCCACATTCATTACATTGGTAAGGCTTCTCTCCAGTATGGATTCGGTGATGTGCATTAAGCTGTGAGGACTGGGTAAAGAACTTGCCACATTCTTTGCATTGGTAAGGCTTCTCTCCAGTATGGATTCGGTGATGTACATTAAGGTCTGAGACCCATTTAAAGAACTTGCCACATTCCGTACATTGGTAGGGTTTCTCACCAGTATGGGTTCTGTGATGTTCGGTAAGAGGTGAGTGTTGGGGAAAGGCCATCCTATATTTTTTATGTGTGTAAGGTTTCTCTCCTGTACGGATTAGTCTATGTACATTTACTGATGAGGCATCATTAAAGGTTTTACTACCTTCTTCACATTCGTAAGGTTTCTCTCCAGTGTGCATTCGTTGATGTTGAATTAGTGCTGAGTGCCTGTTGAAGGCTTTGCCACAGTCCTTACAAATGTAACCCTTCTGTCCAGCATGGATTGTCTTAGTGATATGTAGTCTTGATGACTGACTAAGTATGTTCCCAGGTTCATTACATGTGTATGGGCTTTTTCCCACATGAATCCTCTTCTGATCACCAGCACTGGAGGACTGGTTAAGTATTTCCCCACATACGTCATATTTAGAGTGATTCTCTCCTAAATGTGTACTTTTACGTGTAATGAGGTTGGCACTTTGATCAGAGACCTCCCCACATGGATGCCATTCACCATTGTAGTCTGGAATAGGAGTCCCCAGGTGTGCTTGAGGCCCCTCACTGTCCCCATCCTTGTTCCGGTCTCTCATTAAGTGTCCATTCTCAAGGGCACTACCTTTGTATCCATCCACTGACACTCTTTGGATAGAAGTTTCTATAAACGTCTCTGAAAGGAGGCTGTCAGTTTCGTTTGGAAATACAGCTGAAAGATAAAAATGAAAGTAAAGGCATTCCACTTGCTATTCTCTGATGCTTAGAATTACAATTTGTCATACACAAAATTGAAATCAGAAAAAGTCAACTTCAGGAAAAAGGAATCACTACTTTTTCTTTTTCTTAAAATACTTATCTTTTTTAATGTTTATTTATTTTTTGAGAGATGGAAAGAGAGTGTGAGAGAGGAAGGGGCAGAAAGAGAGAGAAACACAGAATCTGAGGCAGGCTCCACTCTCTGAGCTGTCTGCACAGAACCTGATAGGGGACATGAACCCACAAATGATGAGATCATGACCTTAGGGAAAGTCTGACACTTGACTGACTGAGCCACCCAGGAGCCCCAAATCATTACTTTTTCTACATCATTCAGATTGTATGTTGATGTAATCCCCATATTTTAAAATAATGTTATTATTGACATATTTCACAACTTTGATGTTGTTTGTATGTTTAGAAATGAAAGGCTTTGGGGTGCGTGGTTGGCTCAGCGAGGTTTGCGCATCTGACTCTTGGTTTCAGCTCAGGTCGTCATCTCATCGTTTGTGAGTTCCAACCCACATCCTTGTCTGCACTGACAGTGTGGAGCCTGCCTGGAATTGTCTCCTGTCTCTCTGCCCGTCCTCCACTCTCTCTCTCCATCTCTCAAAGTAAATGGGAAAAAGAAAACCGTAAAAGGAATGATCGTTTTTTCTTGCTTGATTCTGAAAATTGAGTTACACCCTTATAATAATGTCTTTTAAGTGTTAAATACAGAGGGGCTTTCATTAGAGAATTCGGGGTTGATATTGATGAATATACCTTGCAATTTCCCTCTGCACGAAAACCGGCTAACAAATCAAAATATGCCCTCTTTCATGGTTACGCACTGAGATTTTCTTATTAAAGCTGCAGAGGTGGGTAGGTGGCTCAGTAGGTGAAGCGTCGGACTTGGGCTCAGGCCGAGATCTCAGAGTCTATGAGTTGGGGCCTTGGGGAAGACTCTGTGCTGACAGTTCAGAGCCAGGAGCCTGCTTCAAGTTTTGTGTGTCCCTCTATTTCAGCCCTCAATGCCTGCTCTATCTTTCAAAAATAAACATTATAAAAGATATTTAAAAATTTTCTGATACAATGAATCATGTAATCTATATACAACTACTTAGAAGTGAAAACATATATGACAAAGTCACAGGAACTTCCTATTATACATAACAAAATTATAAAATGATTCAATGATTAAGAAAAAATGAATAGAGATTTTATTATAGGCTGCAGGTTTTGAATTCTAAATGTTCTATGTCCCTTGTGACATTAATTTATGTAAAAATTCTAGGAAAATAAGAAGAGATTTAAGTTATTTTACAATTGAGGAATGGAACATATAGAGTGGAAATTTTGTATTTTAGTTAATACCATCAAAAATGAACTTTTCTTACTTTTTGTAAGTTTATTTTAATTTTGAGAGAGAGACGAAGTAGGGGAGGAGCAGAGAGAGAGGGAGACAGGATTCCAAGGTTGCTCTGT